>SRPX01000238.1:0-38705 GCA_018360215.1 Claviceps spartinae | reverse complement strand
CAGCTGGTCACTTTCCCATATTTTTTCTTGATTAGTACTAGATAGGTGTTGTATGTACATAGAGCACCTAGCCTTAGACCGCCTACTCGCCTCAAGGGAGGCTATGCGCAATCTAAACTATCAAAACTACCCCTTCTCTCCTTCCAGGGCACTGCCAACTGCCACTGGACCAAAAGGACTAGAATCCGAAGTCGGCAGCTTCGGACCTAATTGGCAGTCATATGGGGCACGACTCACGAGCCTGTCTGGTGGCGGCCGTGACAAAGACAAGAACGAATCCACGAGAGAGAAGATACGCCTTTGTGTTTGTGTGCGTTACACACCTGCATGTTATGCATGCATTTGATACATGAGTAACCTTACGGTTACGACACTATGACTAATCGTGGATAGATAGGCGGTAAGCCTGGGATGATTACTTGAGACTCCCCCCACTGGGCGTGGAGGTACTTAAACAGCGAGGGGGGCATTCTTGTCCTTTCTCTTTCTTTCTTCCTTAGTTTTATTGATAACCATTTCCTCTCGCGCATACGGAGTACCTACATCCACTTTCCGTGACGAGTCCACAACAGAGTCGACCAAATGGCCCCGAAGCTCCGCGGATGAAGTCGAGGATGAACGTTTGCGAGACAAACGTTCGCTGTCGCACGACGAGCCAATCGCAATGACCGGATCCCCGGGGTTCGATCCACTCTGCCCGGACCCTTTCTGGCCACCTTGCGTGCCCGTTTGCAGGGGTTTGCGGAACAGTACGGCTAATAAGCCTGTACTGTTCAAAGTACCTGATATCTGATGAAATGATAGCAAGCCCGGCTTTCCTCTCGATAGAACCGCTGGGGATTTTTTTTGAAACTTTTCTGACTGTGTATTGGTTCAAATCTGTTACATATCTGATTACCATCCAACGACTAAGCCATTCAAAACTTGAAATGGTAATGTTTCCGGAAGGTGAGTGCAGATCCTCGAGGTTCAAAACAGTCACGACTCTTGACTCAACCTCAAGCTATTGGAATCATTGTAACAACATACGCGATGCAAACTGTTGAGTTGTGGCATTCGTCAAGTTGCCAATAGGTACATTGCTAACATTTCATCAGATATCATTTCATCATATATCAGGTACTTTGAACAGTACAGGCTGATTAGCCGTACTGTTCCGCAAACCCCTGCAAACGGGCACGCAAGGTGGCTAGAAAGGGTCCGGACAGGGTGGATCGAACCCCGCGGATCCGCTCATTGCGATTGGCTCGTCGGTGCGACAGCGAACGTTTGTCTCGCAAACGTTCATCCTCGACTTCATCCGCGGAGCTTCGGGGCCATTTGGTCGACTTAGTCAAAGATAAATATGCCGAGGCGGACGATGGTGTGATCGACTTCGACGCTGGGTCGCATGCTGCTCAACTAAAGCGGCAGAGCAACGCCCAAGCGACGAAACGGTCTCGGACTCGATTGAAAACCATGAAAGAAGAGCTCGATGAGGAAAGAAAAGCACGGAAAACAGCCGAAGAAAGGGAACAGAAAGAGAGAGAACGACGATTGCAAGCTGAAGAAAAGGCACGGGTGAATGAAGAAAAAGCACGGGCGAATGAAGCCGAGAACAAAATCTTGAAGCAAAAACTTGAGAATAAGAGGTAGACAAAGCCCGAACAAGTCAGGTCCAGATTTGGGCCCGGCTCCTTCTCCGTCGAAATCCTCTGGGAACGAGAATAGAAGGCGGCGGCATAAAGGAATCGCTGCCAACTTTCGAAAATGAGGCCAGTGAGTGCCCACGAAAAAGATGCCATACGTCGATACATGTATGTACCTACCAGAGAAGCCAACCCCTTGCGATTTTCTTCATCTTTCTAATTCCCTTCATCTAGGCAAGGCATTTCCTCTATTCTCTAACGCCTACGAAAACTCATGGAGCAGAGTGAGCCGCAAAGCTTCTCTGCTGCGTATCTCAGTCTACATATTTCTGGCCGGACGACAATGATCATGACGTGTCATGATGTCGAGTGAGAGACTAGAGTCCGAGACCTTGTTCATATATATTATCGTACAAACGGGATGGTGATAGGTGTGCATTGGTACACTTTGGCCTGCGCCATGGCGTTTTGTCATTGGATCGAAAAAGTCTGATTTCGTGCATTGGATTCGGAGTTTACAATCTTGGAATTTGAGGGAGTCACGTCAGAATTCAATGTGAATGGCTGGCGTGCAAATGGCGTGTTACAGTTTCGACATGGGATAGGTTTCTTTTGACACCCCAACTGTCAATAAAAGTTTACGCATTTTTATTCTTCATATTTTCATTTTAACTACATAAATCATATTGTGCATGCATTTGATGTGACTCATTATTGCTCAATTCTTTTTTTTTCTGACAGAGTCTGGGAATGAGAGCTCAGCCATAACACCTCTTCGAATCCCACCAGCCCAACGGCAGAACGGTCTCACAGTAAACCACCCGCTGCCACGGACATGGCCGTTTTCCAGTCTGTATTTCACCTCGAAGATATTGAGCGGGTGCTCCAGACGCCCGATCCGCGTTGCTCAATAGCCACGATACTATCTTGAGAGAAACAATGAAGAAAAGCTGGTGGAAAGGGTGAAAGCTTGTGAGCGTAGTACGTACAGACAAAACCATTGGTCCATTACAACAACGACAAACGACAACAAGACAATAGTATCGATCAGTATATTTTCTTGCTTGGAGGTTGTTTGGTGGCGCTGACCTGGCCGGGTCGAACCACGCGCCGCAACGCACCAGCATCTTCACCGGCCTGGACACAACGGCAAGAGGAACCCAGACACAGCTGGGGAAAACTGATCTGTGTCAACTCGCGAGGCCTGATTCATCGTGATGCGACGTCGCGAGGAAGCTACAGTCTACGGGCGCCTGGTCGCCGACAATTGCAAGGAGCCTTCGCATATGACCCTGGATGGGCCAAAGCAAACGCGAGACTAACGGGCCGACAATGCGTTTGTCCCGAGCAGCGGAACAAACGGAGACCTGGAAGTGAAACGATCTGAAGCGACCTGATATTCAAGTGAAGCGATCGCGATGTATTACGTAAAAGATGAAGCGATTGATAGACGATGGCAGTAATATAGAGGATAATGAAGCAAGCATAAAGAATGACGACTAAACCGCACCATAGTTGGTGTTTTCACACTTCTCTCTACCAGTCTGGCCGGTCGATGCAGGTCACCCAATGTTGTGTCCGGACGCCCGATTCCTACATATCGTGTTCATGAGTAGTTCAACGTTGATTCCGGACGAATATTGAAATTCCAGCGCTGAGGTCGAACAGATGAATGGTACGCAGGTTTCGAGATGTCCTCCACCAGCCTTCGCGCAAGCCTTGTGTGTGGCATTATAATTTATCGTCTCTAATGTTCCAGGCCCAACTAATGCATGATTAGCAATGTATAGATTACTTTAGCCTATGCTTTCATATCTAATAGTTTCTTGAAGCCCTTAGAGTCCATGGTTTTGATTGAAGGACTCCCGAACATGCTCTAGCTCGTTGTTATATTCTTCATGATTCGAGAAGGATGACGGGTCCTATAATCTCGGTCCACGTGTTCACAGTGCATTTCCACGATTCAAGGCAGACATGGAGTATTGCGCAAGAGAGCTCGTACTTTTCAACAAGAACCCGCGTCTCGTCAGGGTCCTATCGCATGCTTTTCCGGGGATGAACTGCATTCCTTGGATGTTTTGACAGAACTAAGAATGTCAGTTGAGCCTACCGCGCCCTGGGGTGCGAATGGGAAAAGTTGGAGGAGAGAGTGTTAATAACAGATTTGTTTGACTCCAATTCCATTTCTGATGAGTCCTCTTCGTAGAGGGTTGATATACCCAGGATTGGAAATCTGAGCCTGCAAAGAAGGAGCTTCGAATCAGATGGTAGCAGGTGCCAGAAAGAGCAGTTTCATGTTATCTCCAATTCGAGCCCCATTAATTATTATTTGGCTTCTTCGTACACCGCGAGGAGTTGCTTCCAAGACAGTCACCAGTGGTCCCCATGTATGAGGGTAGACACCAATCGACCTACATATGAAAGAAAGTGTCTTTTTTGGGGGTTTCTCGGCGTTGTTTTCTCCAACTTTCTGGAAAGCTCCCGCATATAGTCACGAGTAGCAGCTCGTAGTATCGGACGTTGATAATGATTTGGTCTTTATCATGCGGTAGGTATGTACCTATGCCAGGGCCAGGGAATGAAAAAAATTCTGGCAAAACAGCCAGGACGTTCTAAAAGGGCGGTCGCAGTCCCACTACCCACTTCCAATCACTCTCTCAGAAAAGAGTGGGCGCCCCTGTAGCCTATGAGGTATGTACATATGTACCTAGGTACCTGTGCCCTGCGACAATCACTCTCAGACTTCTCTCATCAGTCCCGTCAGGTTTTACTCCGTAGCTCGTCATAAAATTATTGACAACTATCTCAACTCGCGAATCCGTGCGTATATCATCAGAATATAAGCCATGCCATCCATCCGGACACAAAGTAAAAAACCAAGAGGGATCTCGGCGCTTCCAGGACCCGGGTCCGCCCCAGAAGGCAGACTCAAACCTCACGAGCGCGCAACGGGTGTGGCTCAATGCGAGACCAAGTCGACGGCAGAGGCTCCAGCACAAGCACCCAGCGGAGCTGATGAGGCCCATAGAGCACCTGATGAAGCCGTAGAAGCACACGATGGAAAAGATTCAGACGAGAATTGCGAAGTTAAAGCGAACCCGGCAGTGCTTGCAGTCAAAGGGAACAATAGATCGGGCAAGACCTCAACACCGACAAATCAGGGGCTGAAGGAAGCCATCTTTCAGAACGATTCGAAATGGGAAACAAATCATCGAGATTGGATTGGATCTAAGACAAAGATGGTGACATTTGAATCTGGATTCGTTCTAAAAGAGTACGCTTTCCCCTCTCCCCCAACATTCCGGATTCCGCACACACAGCCGACCTCGGACGTACATATAGTCATATACATACTGATTGTCAAGGCAGTGAACATATCGATGAACTGATCTCAGCTGGACCCAAAGTGTGTGGTAATCTGACGCACTTTACTTTCCATTTCAGAAATGTCTATTATGATGCCAAGAACTCGGCTGAAGAAGTCACGGACGAGGCTCTTATTCGTCTCATCACCTTATGTCCCAAGCTTCGCAGCATACAGCTTCAAGGCACCTCAGGCCTCAGGCCTCAGTGATATCACGCTGGAAACCATTTTCCGTTGTTGCCCTAATATCTCTTTCGTAGAGATCACTACATATAGCCGGAACCGATTCAACCGAAACAATCAGGTGAAGGGATCGGCTCTCGATAAGTTGCGGGAGAACCCTAGTTGGGGCACCAAGTTGAAAAAACTTCGGCTTCCAGGCGGCCTAGTAGGTTGCGACAGGCGCGATCCCTTCACTCGGGCAGTGCGTGCTCTCACCAAGGAAAGGGTGAATCTCTTAGTCCAGCTTGTCGACGTTGAGGAGATCAAGAAATGGGGAGATTGGGAGCTCGATTACTTTGAAACCAAGTTTCGCAAAGGGAGGAAACAGTAAATGACGTATGACATTCGAATCTTCTCGATCGCCCAACCTTATACGACTAGAGATCCGGCAGGAAGGATGTCTGCTGGGCTCCTCTATATTATCTGCTCCCACTTCCTTCGGCGAATGGTTCTGGTTCACGGTCTGAAGACTGATCCATCTCGGCGTCCAAGACTGGCGCACCCAGACTAGCTCGGGTGGGTGAGAAAGAAGTGGCGGGGAGCGGTGCATTCGAATCTACGATACAATCTTGAATCACTTCATAGGAACCATCTTATTCTTGGCAAGAAACACGCTGCAGAATTGCATCACATGAAGCTGCCAGCCAGGAAACCCATACCGGGAGGGAAGCAGTGGCCGAGGAAAACAAAGATCAGGTAGTGTTCATCACCTTAGCAGACGTCTTCGATGTCAGGGACGGGAAGGCATTCTCAAGAGGCAGATCAGCGCAATCGGTTCGCTAGACGATAGATGAGACACTCCGCTAGATATCCATGGCTCACCATGGCAGCCATTCCGAGGCTTCGTCAGAAGGAGTCTTTTCAAAAGCGCAAGACTGATGCTCCATCTCAGCCAAGTAGGGTGGCAAAGCAGTTGGGATCGATAGCAAAAACAGGCAAGGGAAATCCTAACGAGGTAAAAAGGCGACGTTGACTTATGGCACAGGTATGATTACGAGCCATATGTCGATTTTGAACACACATCACTAGAAAATTTTGATGTGCCCAGTCCGAGTGTCAGGGACAGTGTGTTGTGGGAGTCGGGACTGGACAAGTGGCAGGGAGTGGGTCCGCAAGAGGTCAGAGACTGCAATGGGACGTATGAAGAGACAGAGCCTCGCACATGTATGGTAGAGGGCCAGAGATAAAAACCTTCAAGCATCGACACCCACCTTTGACATGTTGTCCTCAGTCTTCACTCCGTTGTGACCTCCCTAGCCTTGACACCGAGAGAACCGGGGTGGTCAAATGAGTAGAAAGTGGCGACTGAGAATAAGTACCTACTTACCGAAAGTTACTATCCAGCTTAGGTACTCTTCAGCTTCGCGCTGTGCCTACCCTGTAAACAACCCACTGCGCACTCTGGAAATTTGGATTCGTGTTAGGTTGTGTTTGGACGGATATCCCTACATGACATTCCCTACCTGTCCTTCGACCTTCGGTGTATGAATCAGACTGGTCACTGTCCTCTGCAGGAGTAAAGTGTAACGGCCAGTCAATGTGCTATCCAACTGAGCTACACACCCAAGGGTACGATTCCAAGACAATTGCTGTCTTGGAAGTAGCACATATAGACGACTGACTGACTTTTTGACACTTCGTCACACTCTGCAGGAGTCAAGTTGCTTCCTGCTATGCCTCATTCAAAAACTTGCTGTAGGTGCTTGAATTTTGGGCTTGGCTCGCTCTCACTGGAGTGTGAATACGTTGAGCCACCTAGGTACTGTCACGACTGATCACAGCGGGCACAGGAGGCGGACGAGTGAAGCTCTAGAAACGAAAAGAGCAGACTAGAGAGAATATGGGAAGAAGAACAAAAGGGGTGCGGCAGGTGTTGAGCAGCAGTCACGTGACGTGGGCAGCGAAAACGTTTTTCTAGCGAGTCCTTCTTGGGCACAAACAGCGTCGAGGCAGCGTGGGAGGCATCTCAGGGCAGCGTTCAATAAAACCTATGCGAGCCAGCTCGTTGACCGTTTCTTTCTCAAGCTGCATATAGGCAAACGGCGTAATGTAGCGAGCGGGCTGTCCAGTAATTGGGCGGCTGAGTTCAAGAACGACGTCGAAGCCGGGTCTGGACGGTGGCAGGTTTGCGGATGCCTTCTTGGAGAAGAAACCCTCCAAGTAGAGTGACTGCGGAGGAAGCTTTCTGCGGACCACATCAATGTGCTCCGGATTTTCGCCTTCGGGAAATGGAATGTGATTGCCGTCGAAAGTCTTGAGCCAATCGCGCTCCTTCTTACCCGTCGAGACAGGCGTTGCTGAAACTTCTGATATGGCCACACAATTCTCAGGTCGTTCAATTACCGGGACCGGGCTGCTCGGCATTGGCACACTCGCCCAACGAGTTTGACCAGGGTCCTCGGCGATTTCGTTGGCGATGGCGGCCACCGTTGTCGCAGCGCCGGTGGACAGTTTTGACGTTTCAGAGAGAACCTGGTTGACCGCATTGATATTGATTGGCTCGCGCCAGTTACGCTGGAGAACGGCCTTGCGCTTGATCTCCTTATCTTCCTTTGTCATGAGCCTATCGCGGCGGATGACGTCTGCTTGGCGCTTAACATTCACCTGTCGCGGAGGACTGTCCGAGACCAGGATAGGTCTGGAGCAGTAAGCCAGCGGGGGAATTTCATCCGGCCAAGTGAACGATTTGGCCGCGGGAAAGAGTCCCACGCGGTGTTGTACCCAAAAGTCTTGACCAACGAATACATCGTGGTTGGATTTCATGATGAGGAACTTCTGATTGTTGAACTGGCGATTGTCAATCGCCATTGAGGCTCGGATGTATTGGGTGACGAAGCCTCGAGGAGTATTGCTGAAGTCGGCTAGCTGGATAGGCTTTGGGAGCTTCATGATCCTGCCCTTCAGCATCTTGACCACTTGCCGACATCCGGAAGACGGGGCGTAAGGCCATGTTGTTCAACTGCATGCCTCAGGGGTTCGACACCATTAGTCATCTTCGACTGTCGGCTTTGTCCGCCAACGTGTTCACCCTGGAGATGAAGTTGTTGATATCATCCTCCTTGATATCAAACCTCAATCTGGAGAGGGTGCGATAGGCTGTGGTCGACCCATGAGGATCGCCATAGGTCGCCTCCAAGTGAGCCAGCATTTCTCGAACGCTGGGGTACGGGTCGTCCTCCGACGTGTATCTCGAAATCACCATGTCGCGAGGGCCACTCTTGAGACGGTTCAAGACGAAGGTCATGCCGCATGCGGGTGCCCTCGTCACGGAAAGTGTATCGGTTGGTGTAGAGATAGTCGGTGATGACTACCATCTACCCCTCGAATTCCTCCTTTTTTCCCTCAAAGACTTCGGGTAAGTGGCGCGTTTCGCGCGCCTTAGGATCGAAATCCGGGTTCGTGGCTTTCTGGCTGTTCCCGTACGGGTCCAGCTTTTTGCTGGCGGCCAAGCCAGTTGATTTGGAACCAGTGCCGTTGGCGGCACCGGTTTCTCAGGTGCCACGTCCCTCGCTGCCTGAGGGTGTGGCACTGGTTGCCCGGGTAGAGCTGCGATCAAGCTCAAGCGCTGTTAACCTATCGAGTACAGGTTTAAACCACGCGGGCGCCTCTTCGCTCGCCATCTCTTCGGTTGACGCCAAGAGTTGGGCGTCGACGGCAACCTGGGTGTCGATGTCGGTTTCTGGTTGTTCGGGAGGCAGAGAGAACTCGTCTATCGAGGAGTCGTCTGCAATTTCGGTGGACGGTTGAGCTACTACACGGTGCTCGTCGTCGGGGAAAGCGCCAGGGCAGAGGTCGTCTTCTTCTTTGACGGTGCGGCTGGAGAGAAAAGGAAAGAAGAACATAAGGGGCGCGGCAGGCTGCCGAATCTGCAGCAGTCACATGACGTGGCTGAGGGGCGCTGGTGGCAGGCCGCAGCGGTTCCTCAAGGCTCACAGGTACTATTCCCTTGTCAGCGTATGACCAAATAGAATGTCAGAATAAGGCTCATACGTTGAAAAGGGTGAGAACCGTCAGGCTAATTGGACATCGCGCAATCGGACCAGTCGCACTCGCATGGAGGCAGTCAGATTATAGATTATCTATAACCGATCATCTAGCACATACTCTCGCCAGTTCCCTATATCATCAGTCCTTTATTAGCGCCATGTCCGGACCGATATCTCTACCTAAGCTCTCACCGTACGTCAGTCCTCAGACCTGAGTCACCTGACATAGCCTAGGAAACTTAGGCCTTTCATTCCTTCATCAGAGGTAGGATGGGAGAGATGCTCGGAAACCAACATTTTTCTTCTTTTACTCATGTTTTCCCTTCCTGTTCATGTTTAGTTTATTTCCTCCGTTTGGCTATATTAGGAGAGGTGTTCTCTCACTATGTAGGGATGTAGGTACATATGTAGTTGAGAAAAGAAGGGGGGCTAGTTGAGTCGAATTGAGTACAGAAGTTGTTCTTTCTTGTCACCGACGTTTCGGGAACCTGCAGGGTTCGCCGCTGACGGCCCGCTGTTTGTGTGTTCATCTTATCCAGGTGGGATCTATCTTTTGTTGTCGCGTCTTCCTAACCCTCACTTTATCTACGTATGTACCTCTGTTACACAAAGGAGTGGGCTGTGCTTATAGCCATATACCCTGCGATAACCTCCGTATCTAATTGACACTGGACACTGGACAGGCTTCGACTCGAGGCTTTGCCGTTCAGTGATTTCGTTATCTTCCTTGGTGCATCTAGGAACAGTTGAGTTGGGAAAAACGGCAGTCTGGCGCCTGGAAGACTTGATTATTCACGTTCCATGCTTCAAAGTTGAAATGCATGGCTCTGGCACTAACTATCCCTCTACCTCTAAAAGCCCACTATATTTATTCACTCTTCCGTTTCGCCCTCCCAAAGATATACACAATAAAATCATTAAATAAAAGAGATAAATCGAGTTCCAGATCCCGTCATCGTTCGTTCATCAATCATCCAAGTAAATCAGATCTCATTCTCGTCATGTCATCACTTCTGCTCCCGCTGGCTCAAGCCATCCCATCCATCCAAGCATGTCCCAAAAAAGTCGACGAGTCAAGTATACATACAGCATGACTCTCTCTATTCCCACCTCCTTCTTCTTCTTTCCTTCACCGCACCAGCGGTCCGGGCGTAGTCATGAGTTCATCATCCAGAATGTGAGCAACGGCTATTATTTCAGTATCGCGCATCTAATCAAGCAACAAGTATGGTTAGTCGATCCAATGTTTCATAAAGAGGGAGAAAAGGCACCAATGTGAGCAAAAGGAGCGCCGTCAAGAAGTCCGTCCAGGAGGAGCGTCAAAAGAGAACCGCCAAAAAAGCCGTCCAGGAGAAACAGCATAAGGGAAGCGTCGAAGAAGCCATCCAGGAGAAGCGTCAAGAAGGCCACAAAAGATGCATCCAAGTAATCCCTGACAAGTGACGTAACATTGCGTAAGCAGTACGTAGCAGCGAGAACAAGCTCAATCCCGTCAAGCCAGCCCATTGGTGTATCAGATAAGCCGCAAGCCGTTTGCTGGGATCTTGTTTCCCCGCAATCTTTCCTCTCCCGTGCGTTCCGAGCCACAACATTGAGCCGCAACAGAGTGAAGGGACGAGTTTGAGCGTCGTGTCGTGTATAGGCATAGACAGGTCACATCTCGCCTCGACAAAGGTGCCAGAATGCCAGACTGCCAGACTGCCAGACTGCGAGAAAGATACAAAAAGGTACGTTTGCTGAACAAATGCCCTCCAAACTTGCTGCATCATCCACTTCTCGTACCCGTTCAACCCGTCCCCTCCTGTATGTAAGTGATCCACTCGAATCATGCCCAAGCACACAACACAGGCATCAACGAGAAGAAAGACCCTCCCTGTGCACAAGTCCATTCAGCGTCCCCCCAGGGACCTTTCCAGAACGAGGACTCTGCACGTCCTCATCCCAAGAGCGTCGCGACCCCCCGTCAAACCCCTCAAACTCTTCAAACCGAGACCAGGACGGAGACGAAGACGGCGAGGCAGACGAATCCCAGCTTTCCGCTCTAGGAATCCCTCTTCCATTCCCAATGGCATCTTGACTACTCGACCGCCCACGCAGCTGCCTCAAGCGCCGCAACTGCTCTCTCCTCTCATGGCGCCGCATCTTCTCCTCCTGAAACACCTTACACTCATGCGTCATCTCCTTAGCCTCCTTCATCTCCTTCAACGCGCCCTTGATACCCAAGGCCGCAAGACCCACAGAGGCAGCATCCTTGATGAGAGAATTTGTCTTGAGATCCTTGGCGTGCGAGGCACTGAGACGGCCTTCCTGGACGGCTTTCTGACGGGCTGTTCTCCTTTCCATGCTTTGGTAGACATTGTGGGCGGCGTGGATGGTTGCTACGGTGGCGAGACCTGTGCTGATGAGTTGCTTACCTCGCATTTTCTTTGCCTTTTTTTCATCTTCCTCCGAGTCGCCTAGGGATGATTCGGAGGCGTATCCGCTACGGCTTGCGCCGTGTCGACGGTTGCTGGTGCGGGTTGATCGTTCGTATTCGTAGTCGCCGCCTCCGCCTCCGCCTCTTCCTCGGCCTCCTCCTCCACCGCCGTGACTGCGTGAGTCGGGTTCATATCGAGGCGCATCGTATTCGTATTCGTCAGAGTATCGGCGTGATCTTCGTGAAGATGCTGTGTCGTCGAAATCGTCGAAATCGTCGTGGTCGCGACGGCGGGGGTAGTCGTCCGCAGATCCGGCTCTGCTGCCGATTCCGAGCTTGGCCAAGCTGTTGCGGGCCTTGTCGACGACGCTGCGGCTACGACTGCGGCGGCGTTTGTCGTATGATTCGCCGTCTCTTGAATCGTAGCTTCTGTCCCGGCTGCCACCACGGCTGCGAGATCGAGAGTGATGATCAAGAGCTGCTTTGGCGCCCAGGGCACCTAAGCCGGCTGTGGCCAGCGCGGCAAGACCACTTGCGCCGCCGCCGCTACCCCCACCACGTGATTGAGCTCGAGAGCGGGAGCGAGAGCGGCTGCGTCCAGTGACCTTGTCTTCTTCAATATCCCTCTTGGAGCCGTTAATCAGGCGGTTACCAACCAGGCCACCAATGACTGCTTCGGCGATACCCAGTTTGCCTTGTTTCTCGCCCATGGCGGCATCCACGGTCGCCGCACCAGCAGCAGCTGTAAGAATTCGCTTCGTCTTCTCGCCTTTCCAACCTCCGGGCTCCTTGGAAACGCGGAAAGCCTCCGTGGCGCCGGCCAGAAGTGATGCCATGGCGGCTTGTTGAATCTTGTTCGCGTTTGTGCCACCAGCTGCGCGGGTATGTGTAGACCCAGCACGAGACCTGGTCGGACTTCCACCACGACTGCGGCTATCGGCGTATCGGTCATCGTCCTTGCCACCGCTCGTGAGTGTCTTGACGGCAGCCCCTAGACCAGTCGCCGCCAGCGCGCTCTCGAGAAAGTTCTTGTGGCCCTTTTTGCTCCTCGCGTCGCCGTCGCCGTCACCTTCGTCGGAGTAGTACCCAGAGACATATCCATCACGACCGCGATGAAGAATCAACTGGGCCTTTTGGTCCCTTTTGGCCTGCTGCTTGCTGTAGTACTCGGCGCCCTGATATCCAGCCAAGGCACCGAATCCGGCCAGGGCGACGGAGGAAAGCGGATTGCGATTCACCTCAAGACCCTCTTGCTTGGCCTCGTAGCGATCAAATATTTCCTTGCCGCCCGCGAGAAGGGCAGCGCCCGCCACGGCGGCAATGAATTTGTCCTGCTTGGACATGCTCTTGTGCTTGGACCGGCGGTCCTCGTACTCATAGTCAGAACCAGCGCGACGGCCGCCATGATCATAATCGCGGGGGTGGGCACGGGCGCGGGGCTGATCGTAAAGAGGATCGCGACGATAGTCATAGACTTCATCGTAGTACCTCTCATGATCGGCGGAGCGAGCTCTGTGGACATCGCGCCCAGAAGGCAAGGGGAACTCGCGGCGGATCTCCTCAACCGACACATCGCTATCCTGTCGAACACGCGGGATCAAGTCTCTGGAAGGCAAGGTCCTTCCATGGTCACGGGGATCGGCGTATCGAACGTCCCTTTCGTCTCGCCGCTCCTCTCGGACATATCGACGGGGAGGCTCCCGATCGTACGGGTCGTAGCCGGCCATTCCGGCGGTGTGCTTCGCGGGTGTTGTTGGCTGTGATACGATATAATGTGAAGTTGTGCAATGGAATCGTAAGCTGCACCGTTTCAAATGCGTGAAACGAGATGAAGGAGATACGACGACGAAGGGGAAGAAACCTGAGTATCAACTGCGTGACGACGTCAGGAAAGTGGAAAGTGGACGATGGCGCGAGTCAGGGACACCCGTTCAGCGGCGTGCAAACAATGGGCGGCTATTTTTACGTGGATTTACATATGTACATTACTTCATGTACCTAAGGTACCTAATGTACATACGTACATAGCAGGAAAACGCAGCTGGTGACGGCATTCAGCGCGGGAGGCCGCCTCTACCGCTTCTTCCAGCCACCCATTAACCTCCGTGCAGTACCGTGCGGCATTTTTTGCATACAGGTATCGAATTATCGAACTGTTGGACTGTGCGTGCTATCAAGGACGATGCCGAAGAATTCAGGGAATTCACGCACAGAATCAGGACAGATCAGGCTCGTGCTGTCTAGCGATCAGTCGAGCTCTAGCGATCCTCGTGCTGCCCAACTGCGGAGTCGCAGAAAGCCCTAGGTACACATATGTAGGTACAATCAATGTATGTACATGCATACCTAATGTATCATAAATTCATAATGCATAGGTGCATCACCAGCATGCCACGCGTCCGCCGTCATTTCGTTTCAGCCGCGTCTGACCGAATATGTCCTGCTGCGGCATCTTGCTCGCGGCCTTGTGGTGACTCCCATTGCCGCATCGACGTCGCCCAAGGAGATGTTCAAATGTTGTAACTTGTGCGGTGTTGGTGTGGTGGCGCAAGCATGACGTCACACCAAATGTCACGAGAAAGGTTGCATCGCCCCACGTTGTCGTCGTCGTTGGCCGGCCACGATAGGTAGGTACCTGGTAGGTGGCGAAGACAAAGACTTGCAAATACCTATCCGGCTTGCCCTTCGATGGTACAAGCATCACAGAATACTTCGTAGACCCATCACCATTGGGCACAGATGCACGGGTACTACTGCGAGTTTGCTGCGTTGCGTACGAATCCTGCATATCGGACTCGCATAAGTCCTGTAGATCCCCGCGTTACGAATTTCATCGCCATGCGGAGGGACATAGCTTGCGCCCATATAAAGCCATGCCGAACCCCGTGATGAACTCAGGCAGAAGCTGTTGCACAAGGAATTAGGCAGTTTACCAGCCACCCTTATAAATATGGTCTGCCTGCTACTATAAACCTTATATACCTACCTCTTCGTACACTCATCAACTCATCAAAACAGAGACGCTCGACGCACTCGAGATCCTTAAACCCCTCTTACAAGCATGAAGACTACACTCTTCCCATCGCTGTGCCTCATCCTGGGCCTCACAGCCCAAGGAATGGCCCATACCGGCGAACAGTACGTCTACAATCCATTCCGCGTCAGGGATCAAGTTGCCTGTGAATGAATGTTGATCAACTCTCAGCACCGACTCCATGTCCCTCCCCACCGAAACAGACGCCATATTCTCCATCTTGCCCGTCTCACCCATACCGCCCTTTTCGCTCTCAACGCAACTTCTGCCCTCTTGCTCCGATGACTTTTCCTACTCTCAGACCTTCACGGATACTGCCTCCCAGACGTACACCGAGTCTGAAGCCCCCACCACTATTGGGCATATCACGGGGTCCGCGCCTCCGCCAACGGGTACTGCATCCGATACCAGCGCGGCTTCTTACACGTCTTCCGGCACGGCTTCCGACACGTCTTCCGGCACGGCTTCCGACACGTCTTCCGGCACGGCTTCCGACACGTCTTCCGGCACGGCTCCTACCACAGTTTCTACTACGGTTTTCACTTCGGCTTCCACTGGTACGGGCACGGTCACGGCCAGTCAGACTTCTACGGCTGGCGCTGCTGCTGTTGCGCCGCCGGCATTCGGGCATTACGTTGCTGGGCTGGGTGTTATGGCGCTTGCGGGCTTGGAGATGGGTGTTGCTATTTGAGAAGTTCTTGATCAATAAGTTCTGAAGCACTCTAATCTTTCACGCACTCTGAAAATTATCACGAATTTTGGATCTATCACGCATGTCGCATGGCCATGAACGATATTGTCATGAATCATGATTACGATCTTTTACACAGCATTATACGAGCTCTATACGAGAAAACACAGAAATGGATAGATGGCTGTCTTTACTTTTATGTACTACTCTGCATATACGGTTGAGAATAAAACTCCCTATTTGCATCCACCAATCTGGGACTGGTCTACCAAGTACCTGGCACATATTGTACTTCTCGCTCACAGTCTTCTCATGGGCTTCGCAAAGGTAGCAAAGCCTCATGCATACTTCTTCCAGTTCGCTATGTCTATGGTGTGACTCAAAGCTTAAGTAAGCACAAACTCGGCAACATCGCGAAATCGGAAAGGGGACGTGAGAGTTTGACTACCCCTTCTTTTTACAAAACGCAGACAAGATGGACTGTATGCACCTATACGTGGTCACAGCAAGTGCAAATAGCCTCGTGACTTTATCTCATATTCACTCCTTACTTCCCTTCTTCTTCAACATGAATGTACAGAAACGCCGAATCATGCACCTCTTTCCTCTGGTGCTGCTACCAAACCAAACCATGAACCCACGCCAACAAGCGAACCGAGGGTCTTCTGAAACACCCAATTCCAACGGACGGAATCAACCAATTTTTTTCTTATACGTTTTGCTTCATACAATCTATAACTCCTGTTTTCATTCGACGCCTATCTGCCCCCACGACAGCCTGTGCCAACTTAATCAGGAAGAGCATCAAAGCCAACCCCCGTAGAAGGTGTAGAAACGAAAGACGGGAAAGAAGAAAAAGAAGAGGCAGAAAGGCAAGAACGTGGGAAGAGATTATAAGAGAGATTATAGGAGAGCTGCGTAAAAACATAGAGCGTAACAACATGCTATCATTGAAAATGGTATTTTTTTGTGGCTTTATATGTCATTGCCCTCCCTTGGGCTTCAAAAACAAAGAAATGAAGACAAATTGAGAATAAACACAGAAAACATGTATCAAAACAACCGACCGTACCAACGAAAAAAACACAAGTAAACGTATACAGAGCCATCATCGTGTGCATCTGTACATACACATGCATCCTTTTCTTTCCTACATCCCATCAAAACCCCTCCCTCATGCTCTTCTTCCCAAACACTAGCCCCCGTACCTAGTTTCTTTGCTCCTTCAAGCACGCCCCAGATCTCATAAAAGGCTGTTAGTTCCCGTGAGTTGTGATTTTGCCTCGTAGACGACCTCTCATAAACTCCCTAGGTGCGTTCCCCAGTTCTCCCAGAATGCAAATAGGCCCACGGAGTAGGTAGGCCCATGTCTGAACAAGGTGGACGTGGTATGAGAGTTAAGAAGACTTTGTCCATTTGTCACCCCTCAAAGAGAAGATCCTGGGAAATAGCCCCTTGCGCCAGGATAGACTTCCGAGAGAGATGCACATCGTTTGTCTGCCTGAAAGTACTGGCCAAAGCACGGGGGGCATTATCTCAACAAGCCAAGCCCGGAAGCTCACTTGCCCAAGTCCTCCCTTTGTTTGAAGGAACTCCTGGCTGGCCAAGAATCAGTATCCGGAACTGGATGTTCCCTGCTTCCAATGCAATAAAAGATCTGAAAGGGGAGAGAGAGCATCATCGAAAACAACAAGCAGAACAGCCAACCACAACAACACGAAACCATAACAAGGAAGGAGAGAATGAAACAAAGTGTTCCAAAGCGAAAAAACGCTTCCCTTGGGAAGAGAAAAAAGAAAAAAGACCTTTTCAACCAAGGAAAAAGCAGCCAAAGATGAAAAACAACACCCCAGTCCCGACCGTGCAGTCCAGCCTGTGTTGTCGGCACAGAAACTTTCTCAGCAAATGACAATCAAGAAAATTAATAAATGAAAAAGAAACACTATCTCTTTGACCAAGATTCCAATACGACCGTGCGTTAGTTAGATCGACGTCTCGTCCATCTCGTCCATCTCGTCCCGTCCACATCGTCACCCACCTAGTCCACTGGCGAACCAAAAAATCCATGAAGCCTCAGTTGCGCAAACTCCCCAACTGTGATAGTGTGACTGTCGACTGTCGTCACATTGCTCGAAGAGAAGACATCGCGGGCTTGATTCACCTCCCCTCGCCTCTCCGAGTTTGAGCCATAACAGTACATGGTACGCCATACCCAGAAGAAGTCAGCAAGGTGAGGGGAACAAGGAACCACCACATTCAAACTCATTTTGTTTTGGTAAAAAAAAAAGAAAAAAAAAAGGGGGAACCAAGATATCAAAATCAACCTTTGGTCGCCATCTATGCTTCGGAGCCAAGTCGCAAATTTTTCAGCAGCTCGTTTTTTCCCCATCATACCTCCTGCCGGTGGACCGATATCGATTCGAAACGGCTCAAAAGTCTCTGACAATTGTTTTTCCGACATGCCCCTCCATCGTTTATTGTGTATTCCCACAAATGCCTGCCACCTTTTGGCCTGCAACTTTTGGCTCACCTGATTATTTTGGTGGAGCGATGGGTTTACTCGGCGCTGACGCCATTAGCCGCCGCCATTCCGCCGGCATTGTGGGATGCGTGATCAAGGACAGACTCCCCGCCGTGAACTCCCAAAAGAGCTGATCCCGAGGGAGAAAAGTCGGGCACATTAGCGGACAGAGGGGTGCTGCTTTGTCCGTTGTGCTCGTTGATGACGCCATTGCCAGGCTGAGCAGAGTTGGGCGCCATGTCGGAGAAAGGATGGAACTGGGGGCCGCCTTGAGGCGAGAAGCCCATGGGAGGAAGCATGCCAAAAGGCAAGGGACCTGCATTGAACTGAGGAGGGCCATAGCTGAGAGGGCGGTTCCGGAAAGTCAGTTGCGAGGGGCCAGCGTTGCGAGCAAACTCATCGCGGTCCTCCAAGGGCAAGACAAAACTCTGCCATCCGTTCCGGCGACGGAGGCGCTCAACATCGTCCTCTCCGACCACAAAGTCAATCTCGGCTGACGTCTCGCAGACGGCCCGAATCATGGCCATGTCCTGGGTCAGTTCTCTAATGCGTTTGAACCCAGCAACAAAGAGCAAGTTGACGAAACCTTGCGAGTCCATGCGTTTCCGCAGGTACACATCCTTGCACAAGTTCTCAATCGAGAAGTAATACTCAATCTGGTTCTTGAGAACACCAATCACCATATTATCCCAGTACTGCATGGGCTGTTGGAAAGGAACGGCCGACATGGGGTGCATGGGGAATTCGTAAGAACCGCCAAAAGTAGCCTGGATAGGCGGTAGACGCGTGGCAGCGTTTGGCAGAGACATGCGGTGGAAGTTGTTACCAGCACCGTTTCGGACACGTCCGCCTCTGTGCGGTGGTGCAAAGCCTTGGCTGTGAGAGCCATGCGAACCTTGTCGTGGGGGTGGGCTATATGGGCCCTGAGGTCTTCCGCTGACTGAACCGTTGTTGGAGAAGCCAGCACTGTTGTGAGAGTGAGTGTTGACAGTATGGTGACTGCCTCGGCCTCTATAGCCACCACGGCCCCTCTCTGCTCGACCCTCGGATCGATTATTCTGCGCGTGTTGATGCTGTTGTTGCGACGGCTGGTGCTGGGTTTTCTGGTGCTGCTGTGAGTATTGCTACCCCGAATATGATTAGCCTCATGCATTGTTGTACAGTGACGCGTTGGTAAAACATGCCACGCACCCCATGCAAGCATTGCGTGAGGTTCTGGCAACACAGTAGGAAAGGAGGGGCGGGGCCAAGAAAGGGTTCAAGACTTACGGATTGGGTTGAGGTGGTATCCTTGACCTTATCACCTCCAGGCTGAGCACCCTTCTTTTGTTCCTTGGCCGCAGAGCTTACATCCATCGTTGCTCGCTTGGAAGCAGGAGGAAGGGAGTTCGTTCTGCTTGAGCCAGCTGCACTGTCTTTAATACGTTCTTTCGACTCGGTAGACTTGCTGGCATTCGCGCTAGGGCTGGCGCTTGCACTGACGGGTGCAGTCTTGTCGCTCGGCTGGGCAGTACCGATGGGAGCGGCCTTGGTGCTGTTGACAGCCCGGGGAGCACCTCGAGGCTTCGAATTGCGCATTTGAGGCAGTTGAGTTTCAAAGCTGACCGAGGGCACATAATCATATGTTACCCACTTTTCCTTCTGTCTCTTGCCCTGGGTACCATCCTCCTGGCTCTCCCTGTCTTGCGCAACGGCAGGCTTGGTAGCAGCGGGCTTCTTTTGTTCCTCCTTGATGGCAATCTCGGGAGTGGGCCACGAGGCCGCGTCTTCGACCGAAGGAGGCAACTCTGATTTGCCGTCCTTGTCGGCCGAGCGCGAGCCTCGGCTCGCATTTCGATCGGATCGCCCAGCGTCTACACCGGCCTTGCGATTCGACTTGACACCGTTCACGGGTGAAGGTGTGGCTGCGTTCTCCTTTGAGGCATTGAGTGTTGGGCTTGTAGCAGAAGACTCCTTGGCCGCTTTCTTTGCATCACTGTTCTGAACGGTGGCGGATTCCTTGGGAATGGCCTTTTCCTTCTCTTGCTTGCGCTGGTGCCAGATGTTCACAGAAGGAATTGGAGCTTCGGACAGTTCCACCTTGGGAACCTCTGGAGCGGCTTCTTTTGTTTTGTCAGCCGCAGACGTCGGGTCCTGAGACTGCTTGTCTGACGAGGCCTTTGACTTCTTGCTCTTGCGAGGTCTCCTCGATTCCTGCTCATCGACCGATCGTGTGGCAGTGCTCGAGGATCTCGTTCCCTTGTCGGCCTGCCTCCAAGGACGATCTAATCTTCCAGCATCATCGTCCCGCCGCGATTCGGAGCTTCTCTCGTGGATCGGCTCAGAGCGCAGGTCGCTCTCGGAGCCGACGTTGCTGGCAACTTCCTGCTTCTCTGGGACAGCTGGCTTCCGTGGTTCGCTCTCGCGGGGGGCGTCCGATGACTCGACGGGAGTTTCGGGAACGGGGGCCACAGGACTGGCAGGGCCTTGAGACTGCGACACAGGGTTCGGAGGAGTGACGGATGAGGACGTGCCCTGTCCTTTTGCGGCTTGAGCATAGGAGAAGGTGGAAGCAGACGCCATCTCGTTGGATTTGGCTTCGGCTGTGGAACTCATGTCAATGCCGAGATTGACCAAAAATAAACAGGCCACAAACTCGAGGCCTTGAAATTGTCGACTACGGGCGGGTTGACCACGCTCCCCAACCGGGGTGAAGTAGACAAGACTTGGGCAAAAGATTGACTATCAAAGTCTTCCGAAGACCAACGAGATGTAGACTCGTTACAGCAGAAGAAAAGTGATTTGTTCTGCCACGTTTTTTGTCCAAAGCGGTTCTGGTGCAAGGTACGCTGTCGATCGACCGTCTCCTGTACAACGATGACTAGTTAGTGTTGATGAAACAAGGCTCGTCTTTGTGTGCTTCGCGAACCCAGAACAGGCACGAGTATCGACAGCAAGAAGAGCAGTGAGGAAACAAGGATGGGGAGCGGCCAGATTCGTAGGCTACGTACAGTCGGACAAAGACAGAGAATGTGATCAGAAGTCGATTGAGAACGGCGGATGCTCAAATGGTGAAGCACGGATGGGTAAGCCGGATCTCGCTTGAATCCGATTGGGGTGAGAGAAGACCGGTGCAGCCGTCAGCGTCGGCAGCAGAGGTAAGCGTACAAAGGTACCTGAGGACAGGACGCAATTCTGTAGCACTTGAGAAGGAGCTCGGCTTTGCAAGCAGACGAGGCCAGGCAAACGAGGCAAGATTGGCGACCGGACAAAGGCTACTTGAGTTCGCTTCGGTTTGCCAGTCACACGATCTTGAGGCGTGAAGTATGCCAGCGAATGCTCGAACCGTCGAAGCGTCTTTGCTCGCGTGCAGTCGGTCTGAAGGGCCCGGTAAGCGACGAGAAGACAAAAAAGAGGCAAACGGAACGGTTGCCTTGGCAGGAGACAGAGGCAGGGCTTGGCGGAGCGAGCAGTCGAGTCGAAGCAGTCAGACGGGTCTGCGAGAATGCAACGGACCAAGAGGCTCGAGAGGAGAATAGGAAACGAGGGCAGAAATAGAAAAATCCGAGGATGACGATGCAGTAGCAACGACAAACAGGACAACCGAACACGAGTTGTTGGCCAACCGCAACGTCAAAAACCCTGAGAAGATGGCCTGACAGAAATTGTGGTGGTGTATATTTTTTTTTCGGGCAGGAAAAACGAGCGCACACTTTCTCGCACATACGGGGCTACAAGGGAACAAGCACAGGGCGACGCGGGCAGGGCAAATGGCCCATGGGGCCATGGGGGGTGTCGGGGCTTATTTTTTGCGTGTGGGATTTTGGAACAAATTTTTCTGACCCAAGACTCAAGAGCCAAGCCAAGGCCCAAGCATAACAACAACTGCTGCAACAGCAACAGTAACCAGCGACAACCAGTGAACCACCATTCCACCACCACAAACTGCCCACCGCCCACCGCCCACCGCCCACCGCCCGCACCATTGCAATTTGCACCAGCCACGAACTGGACCACTTTAAATTGCCCATCCCCAATGATCTCGTCTTCATCACTCTGACACTCATCACTCATCAGTGTCATCACTCATCAGTGACGCTTCCCCCAGAATAAATGACCAAAGTCCCGTTTCTGCTTTCCCCTCCTTTCGTGCCACCGATACACAGCCGTCTATACCGAGGTCCTGGAATACCTGTCTGGTTCGGTTACGGAGGACTCGGCCTCGCTGGCTCAGCTACAGGTCGGGTCTCGACTCTCGCGTCCTCCCTGGCGTCGGGGCAAAGGCACGGGACAAGTGAAAACACGACATTGTGACACCCGAAAGGCCTGAGGGAAGAGTTCGCATCCCGAAGGAGGGGGTCTAAAAAAGTCCGCCCTCCTTAAAAAAAGAAAAGAGGGCCTTTCTTCCCTTCTAAGTTCTTCCACAAGCAGCACTCAACGGAATCATTTGGTTGGTCAAAGCGGGAGCACGTGATCCAGAACTTGACCCTAATAATAAGGCAAAGGGCAGATGGCCTCGCCCTCATCGGTTTCATTTCATTCGACTTCCGACCTAATAAATGCCCCCTCCTTCCGCCTGCGCCGAGCATGATTCAGCTGTTTTTTCTGCTCTCTCGGCACTTGACTGAGACTCCATTCAGCCTGTTCAGCCTGTGTTCTAATTTTGTTTACGGAGTGCTCAGCACAACATAGGTATAACCATTGCCGCGGTCTTTATGTTATGTGATGTATGTATGTATGTACGAGAATATCCCGGCTCGCTAGATCCCGTCCGTGAAGGTGCTGGTTTTGGCCTCATACGAAGTAAAAGACAGCCGACCGGCGGCGACGGGACGTGGCGCCATGGCCATCTTCCCCTGTTGGCCCTGCGACCAGTGACAGTCGGTCCATCCGTGTCGCCGTTCCGTCTTCAGTCTTGACTCTTGACTCATCTAGGTATGTGTGATATGTACATGGGCGCTTGGACGATGGAATAGTGAACACTGCCTTGCCGGCATGCACCTATCCGTGGTTTGTTGCGCGGCCGAACCCGAGGGCAGTCTTCTGCTTATCAGATCTGAAGTCTCTTCGCGCACCACATGCTGAAGCCTGATACAGATTCTGAGCCGTCCGTGTTGAGTAACTTGGGGTCTGGCGACCTACCTAATTCAGGTAGGGTAGTTGGCCGACTCGGTCGTTCGGTGGTAAACTACTTGGCAGGGTCGTACAAACACTGGCAGTCCTCAACCCGATGGCGTTTATGAGACAACACGTTATATCTCGACTGCATTCTTCCTACAATTGGGATTTTACAACATGGTCAACGACTGTTCAACTATGACGCCAGAAGTCTTGCACGCACTTCTATCTGCTCAATAGACCATCTGGCAAGAAGAGGAAGTGTACTCTCTCTTGTAGGCCCAGATTGAAGTCTTACGCGAAGATCAGCGCCCCTATGAGGTACTAAATCATCTCGATCAAGTATTAGGGGTCGTGTAAGTCTGCATTCACTTATTATGGGAAGTCTGATGCGCCCGCTGGCCATCCCGCCACATCCAACTGCCGCATCCGCCGTTCCAAATCGTGTCTTGCCGCTGCACGCGGATTCGACAAGTACACCATGGAGATGAAACGCCTGGCGCGTGACGACACAGTGTCGTAGTGCAGCCGTTAGTGACGTCGATGGATGCTGGGAGGTCTGGTAGGACGGACGGGTGCATGCAGTGGAGGTGTGTACATATGTATGTCCATGGCACATGGCACAGACTGCTGATGCTAATGGTGATCGATGCTGATGATGCAGCCGCAGATATAGATGTAGATGTAGATGTAAGTGTATATGTAGATACATACTGGTGCAGATGCTGGTACCGGTCCCGATGCCTGGACAGGGTATCAACGACTCATGGCGTCGGTTCCAGTATACATCAGGAGGCTGACTTAAGTGCGCGAATGCCTTCATTCACAACACCATCATGCTTCCAAACGTTCGTATTCCTCACGTTACGTACAATATTTGTTCTTTTATCTCCTTCTCTTCGCCTCCACAACACCACCACTGCTCCTCACGAACTCCGCTCCTCACACAAACGCTCACACAAGCCCTCACACAAGACCAGGCACAACATATCTTGTCAAATTCCCCGCCCCAGATCGGCATCCGCATGGGCTTCTTTCACCCCTCGCACGTCCGTCTGTCTGCCCTTCGCATTGCATGTCACTCTTCGCAACCTCTGTTTATTCTTCGCATGCCTGCTTACGGAGTATGACTCCCCTCCGCCCCAAGTTCCCCCACCCAGCCAAGATCTAAATCAAGATGGTCTGGACTTTTTCCTGCAAAGAACCCCGATCTGTGCATGTACTGTCACATTACTGGTGGGCCCTTCGGACGATCTGACAATGCTGGCGGAGAAAGAACTTTGCTTCTCTCTTACGTAGGTGCATTAGTTTGCGAAGTCTTCGTATTAGTCCTGAGTCCTGACTCCTGGCCCTCACTCGCGGGAGAGAAGAACTGGAGGGGTTTGCTGACTATAAAAGCCGCACGGAGCGCAATTTCGGGTTGTTGTTTGGTATGAATCATGATGGTCCAGGGGTTGGCAGTCGCAGGGCAGGGAGAACGTATGGACTACAGCACGGCTCGGAATGCCGGAAATGCTACCTACCGCTATGGCCGGGTGAAGCTTCACGCCAAGTGAAGCGGCGTGAAGCCAGCGATGGACGTGGGGTAAAGCTCATGGCAGCCGACATAATATGGTGTCGATAGCTAAATATGCCGTAGGTGGTTGAGTAACAATAGAAAGGTAAGAAAGGTACAGCCCACAGCCTGCAGAAATACCGGTATCCATGTCCATATCCAGGACCGCGTCATGTCCAAGCCATGATGGCATGGCGAACGTCATCGTAACTACATCGTCGGGCCGCCACATTGAGGAATTTTACCTGATACATGACCTCAGGTGCTTTCAGCAGGTCCGCAAGTATACATACACATCGACTTAGTAACGGTAACGCAAGAAGCGGATACTGGAGGATGCCTGCAGGCTGTGATAGTCTCGGTAGATGTAAGTGGGCTGACAAGAATATATCTGGTAGTCAGATACCTAGCCATTAGATGTTTCTATCAAATATACTCCGTACTCAAGAGTGAAATGAGAAAGATGCAGACGCAACTAGTCATTGAACACCTTCTGTATGGTCATAGCTCATGAAATACTTGTTACATACTGCTAGAAATCAACTCCGCATGTATGTATTAGAAGCTTACCAGCTACATAGCATTAGCCAGTGGCCACTCCATTAGTTACCAGTATCACGTTACCGCGTCACTCAGAGGCTACAAAACGGCCGTCACACCACTCAAATATACAGCCCCCCCCCCCCCAAGCCCAAGACCAGACTCCATCACGTAGGATAGCAGAATTCGCACATTTACCTGACCTTGCAAGTTGCAACTTGCCGCGCCCATTCCGGATTCCGGAACACCATTCTTCCAAGTCTACAGCCGTCCTTATTGCCCCCGGCGTACAAGATTCACAACCAAGATCTACTCTACACATCTTCGTCTTGGCATGATCCTAATGGGGGACCGTTGTGCTGACTGACAGGTCCAGAGTCCTGAGAAACTACATCATAGTCTTTGGTTCTTTTGGGGCGGAGGGTACTGGGAAGGGCTGATTGTTGAGCAGCTCTTACAAGATACGGGCACATGATCTACATGATCAGCTGGCCTGATGAGTCGGTACAGCATCATGGAATAGGACCTGTCTTGATGTTTACGCTGCTCATGTGTGTGCGACTGCCTGTTATGGGCCTGTAGGCATGTACCAGGTGTACGCTTGATGAAAATCTGTGTATGTAAATCATCAGTAGGTGTTAGCTAGCAGGTGCAGAATAGTCGCTGCAGACTGATAGATGGGAGGGAATGGCACGAAGGCTTGCTGTGGTTGAATACCCGGAACAACATACAGCCTCTGTCACCATTTCCAATTCACGCCTTCGCGGCCTCGGCCCCCATCTATACGTTCATATTCTCCGTTCGATGTTCTCTATTCCAAAAGGACCAAATCTTACATGTATTTACTCCTCCATGTGCAATAGAATACACTTCCTTACTTACTTACTTCCTCATTTTCATCCGGCTCACATCCATGAAGCCGCTTGCCTGGCCCCAAATGACGCCGCCAGCCGCAACCCCGTCGATCCCATCGGGAAATAACTAATCAGATACCACACCAGGCAAGCGAGCTGCACCAGAGATGACATGAGAGTCAAAATGGTGCTATGGAGCTAAAGAAGAGTAAGAGTCACGTTAGCTACCTGGCATCCCATTGCATCACAAGGCATCCGAGCCTGATAGAGGCATATTGCCCCTACTTTTCTGGTCCGGAGCATTTCACGACATACCTTGATTGCAAAGACTAATGTCAAGACGATGGATCCGATATACGCGGCCGTAAAGGGCAATCTAGGCGCAGAGAGAAGGTGATATACGTAGTTCATGGGTCCCATGACCGCCGCGAAGGAGGCCAGGAATAAGACAGATCCGACAGTCCATCTAAACAGAGGTCAAGGTTATTAGCAAAGTTTCGCAGAGTATTCCAAATCTATAGTACAGCATCAAGTGAGGTCGACGGGCCGCAAGGCAAACCGTTGACCGACATTTTCTGCCCCATCAAGGTATTTCGCGAGGGGGGACAAGACCAAAGAGATCCAGAATACGTCATGATTCACATCTCGGCCCGTATCGTCTTGCTATTACACGAGCGGGCCTGTGTCTCCATACAAGACAGGAGACAAAGAGCCCATACCACTCCGTATGCAGACAGCGTGAATACTCCCCGCGCTCGACTGAGTCGCCATGAACGCGGGTAAAGAAGCAACGAGCAAGTGATGCGCCCCGAGATTTCACAAAGACGGCGAGAAAGGCATAGTACAAAAAAACCCACTTACAATATCACAAACTTTCGAGGCCGTATCGACAATACGGGAAACAAGGTGAAGCAGATGACGAAACACGCAAGAGCAGCAAGGTTACATGCCCCAAAGATCAGCAACCTATCCCAACGGCTAACTATCAAGCATGTTAGCCTCGACACCACCAAGAAGGCGCAACATTCACGCATCACATGCAGAATTCAGGTGCACAAGTTCAAGCTCCAGACAGAATACGCGCGTGTCCCACTACAGGGATGCGACGTCGGCTTTCTCCCCCCCTCCTGCCGTTTCACAACAAGAGAGAGCATGTGCGAAACACGCCAAGGCTAGGAAGATAGATTCCGGGTTGCATGGGGAGATAACAGAAACAGAGAGAGACGTTTTGACTCACGAATAAACCAGCCTTCTTCTTCCTCTCGCCGAGTGGGAGCCGGTAGAGGAGCACCAGGCCCAGTTTCTGAAGTGGGGAGTCGCACATAACTACGGTCCTGGAATGGGTTCAGGTTTCTGATAGACGCCATGACACCCGTCTCTGGCGCGGTACTGACGGGCTCATCCTGTCTTCTGCTCCAGCCCAGGGAGCCTAAAGAGTCACGGAAGGAAGCCGAAGCCATGACGAAGCCAACGGTGGTGAAGTAGTTCGAATACAGAAGCTGATTCGTAGCTTGAGCGAATCGGTGACTCTTCGGCAGGCTGTGGGTGGGCGACCACACACGCGCAGGCTGTAGCGCGCTTCGGTCGCGCAGGGCTCAAAGTCGGAACTGTGTCCAGAGATCGTCCCTCGAGGTTCGCGACAGGCAAAAGGCAAAGAGAGCCGGAGATACGTTTAGTTTCGTGTGGAGTTGATAGAGTTTGATCGACCGGTGCGCGGAAGAGCTGGGGGCGGGGGGGCGCTTTCAGAGTCAGACAAACGCGGAATTCGTGTGAGAGTACACCAACTACACTGCTGCTCCAACTGAGCCCATGGTCAGTCATAGTCCATCAAGATTATAGAGATGGAGTCGTGTGAGGCTCCCTTAGCCACAGAAAGGACAAAGATAAGTATTCTCCCCAGAGGGGGGTGGGTGTGCGACTCCCGAGGCTGGCATCGATGACCACAAGAGCATGGGAGCTTACCGGGCAGGCAGGCAGGCAGGCAGGCAGGTTGATTTTGCCACGCCGAAAATGAACAAGGGGTCTTTCTTCAAGTCGTCAAAAGATTAGATCACCACCGGCAATGCGCAAAGAAGAAATGCGGAGCAGGCCCGCGCCGCGCGTACCGCTCACGAACGGAGCTTTCGACAACGACCATGAAGAGAGACTCGGTGGTGAGGGGCGAAAGGGGGGTAGGGGGGTGTGGGAGCGAAGACGGTCTCGAAATAAGCAGATGCAAATGCAAGATAGGAATCTGGCAGGGCCTTACAGACAAAAGACGATGGCAGACGCGCCGTGCAAGATGGGGAACAGCCGGACGAGATTGTGCAAGATGTCAGGATCCCAGATGCCGCTTGGCTGGACGTCGGGTTGTCGGGATGTTGGAGTTTCGTCTGGCTTTCCCTTGGAACGGCGGGCAGAGCGCCGCAACAGGGGTGGTGTGTGGGACCACAATCGATACGGTGCGATGGAGACCACATGATTGGCAGGCAGGGGGGGGTGTAGCGGGGCTTCGGCGGAATGAAGGTCGGGGGGCGGTTTGAGCACAGGTTTTTGCAGTGGCTCGTGTGTGGCTTGTGGGAGGCCGCGGGGGGCCATGGGGTTGATGCTCGTCCCTGATTGGTTGTAAAGCCGTAGTGGCTCGTACCGTCCTTGGCGGTGGCGCTGGGTTGGCAGGCTGCAACGGCTTGCCGGACTTAAAAATAAGGTCAACGGAACGGGGAATCCACCGCGGGCAGGCGCAATAACCCTCTGGGTTTGGGTTCGCCAGGTTTGGCTTCGTTGATGAAAGCACCTCGGCCCCGGGCAGCATCAGGATTTGCTTCACGATACCCTTCCCACACCCTGTCCTACCTACTCGTACACCCTGTCTACAACCCTGTCTGGCATATTGACTCTTCTGTCTCTCGACAGTCGCATTGAGATCCGTCCGGACCACCGCGATGACGCGGACAAGAGGGGCAAGAGGTAGAGAGTAAAGAAGAGGTAGCTACTCAGTACGTAATACGTAAATAGACAATGAAACGGAAAGGAATAGTAACAAGTGAAGTACACATTATTAACTAACTAACTGCCAACTGAAACAACCAGCTCGAACAGACGACTAGGTAGTAGGTATGATATTGAAAATAAACCGCGCAACTCAAGGTGGACTGATTTATGCCCACTTCGCAGGGAACGGCAGCATTCATTTTGCTTCCGTCTGGCCGTCAGGAATGGCATTATGTTCACAGTTGTGCTCATGCCCTCATGCTGTTTGAGGCCGTGTGTTACATTTAAGTTTAAGTTCGTGCATCGATGGCAGGTTACCGAAGTAGCCGTGCACAAATCCTCCCGAGCAAAGTTGGGGGTTTGCCGAAGAGTCGGGAAGACAAGCATACGGATCCTGGAGGGACTGCGCCTGCGATCCTGCATGTACGAACGCCGAGTACAAGCGTATGTGTAAGTGACGGTGGATGTGGTCGCGAGATGTTTGAGTAGGCTGGCCCGGCAACCTCTGTCAAATCGAAATAGCCAAGCGACAAGTCCACTGCTTTGTGTTACAGCAGTGACAATTTTGATTCGTTGGAAGTACATATTGACGCGCTGAGCGCGTTTCTGGTTAAATCAACGTCGCGATCAAATACCTAGGTACCGTATGCACTCCACAGGATGGTGCGTCTTACGGGCGTCAGATCGCGGACGTCAGATCACGGCATCGTCTTGGCTGCTCGGTCCACACCCAGGATGAGATGCTCCAGCCATACGGATGATGCACAGGAGCATGGATTCGCGGCAGATGGAGGCCAAGCCTCTTGATTCGCCTGGTCTGGCCAGGATGGAATAATTTATATGTATGTATAGCGTTCCGGAGAAAAAAAACCACTATCAGACATGGTCTGAGAAATACTCCGATGAAGCAGAGCCGCTAAGACAACCTTGCTCAGCGCATTTATATAAATGGGCTATTTTCTGTCTTGGCTCATACGAGACAAGAGACGAAAAGAAGTCAAAAAGAAGGCATCTTGGGTGCAAAGGTCTCAAAGTCTCAGGCTCAGAGGTCTCAGTTTCGAGAGTCGCAGGGTTTCAGTGGCCTCAGAGTCACATAGTGAGAGTCATAGAGTCACAGAGTTACAGCGCCACAGAGTATTGAAACCCGCGACCTGCGCCCTCTCCGCCGTGCATGCAGCCAGCCATTGTACGGGGAAACATCCGCAGCGCTATGCAACCCCGCGCATCTGCAGGCTCCTGCATACCTGGGGTCCTGGGGCCGAATCAAAACTCGACATCGACAAGCCGTGTACAAATGCACAATGACATATATGTACATATAAATGCTGCTTTTGTACCGCCTGCCAAGGCATGGGGCCGACTGGAGCATCCGAGGCAGCTCATTCATGGGACTAACAGCGGGGACGCAGGAACGGAGGAAACTGAAAAAATGGCACGAGTCGTCTTCAAAGGCCATGGAGAAGAACTTGTCCGTGATTTCATCATCAAACACACCGGTATTCGTTTCAAATGGGAGACTGACCCTTTTTCTGTTGTGGTTCCTTGCATGACCGCGTAGTCAGTACTGGCAAAATGGTCCCAAGACTTGTAACTTTGTCGCCGCATGACCGGGAGGGAGCAAGACTCCGGGTGCATGATGTAACTCGGTAATAATGGTCCATCTGCAGCGTCGCGGCTGTGGCTTGGTGTCTTAAGTCTGGAGTCACGCTCAACTTGGCGGCCCCGCCCTTTGCCTCCCTTGAATCGTTTCTTGGTTCGTACTCTTGCAGTATCTACGGCGATGATAGGCGTGTGGTCACTGTGGTGTAGCTGTGGTTCAAACTTGACGGTGTGTGTGCGAGCGTATCCTGATAGTCGTCTGGGCTTTGGGGTGTCAGTGAGAGTGTGTGTGGACGGTGGGGGAAAATGGGGGGCGAGCAGTCGAGCAGTCCATCTTGCACTGCCGGGTGAGGGAAGAGGGTGTTGATGATACTTGATAGTGGATTATTCGGCACGACCAGACGACTTGCCATCGTGGTCGTCAACGTAATGCGCAAGCCCTTGAAAGCAGTTCTTGGAACACAGCCACAAGTGACCGCGCAACGGTCTGGTGTGGCATGCCAATCAAGGCAGTCAGGCGACGAGGCGGCGGAACGACCTCGTACCCTTCCGAAGTGTCCACTCTATCGTCGACAAAGTGTTGCAGAACAGAGCATGAATTCTTGGCCTAGCCGACCAGAGTGGGTGTTTGTCGAGACGGAGGCGCATGAGACGGAGTCGATGGAGTCGATGGAGTCGTCGATGAGTCGATGAGTGGGTGTACCGTGTGAGCGCGGGTGCGTAACTGCATCAAGAGAGAGAGATTGCAGGAAATAATTCTCCCATGATCTCTCGGGAACTTGATGGCTATAATAAGATGGCCAACCCCCGGTAACATGTCCGATCCGGCTTGCTATTTGCTTTCTGCATTTACCTTTCATTCTTTATCTTAGTACTCCCAGCTTACTTACTGCTCACAGGAAAGACGAAGCCATCGTCAGACGAGAACGGTCCAACAAGATTGCAGAACGGACGTCATAAGTCGTTGCCGCTTCGTCTCGTTTCGACATCCCGACCCGACGCGTGGCGTTGTTTGCTACCTCAACCGGTTGGACAACGTCCCAAACAGCGGCAACGGTGCGGCAGTTTCTCACCCATCTGGCATCCAGCCGATACGCAACACGTCGACAACTTCGGCTCGAAGCAGCCAAAAGCGTTTCGTCGCACGCGGGACGGGAAGGCAAGAAGTGCAGTGTGTGTGCGACGAACAGCTATCTGATTGGATTATTCGCCCTAGCCAACCACAAGCATCCCGGGCCGAGCAGCAGAAAATACAAAGCACGAAGCAGCCGCAGAAACAAAGACAAAAAACAAAGATTGGAACCGCACTGGCCCGTGTTCATGCAACCCAGGGATTTCCCGCGCGACTAGAAAAAGAACCCACGTTTATCCGTACAGTTCTACTTCGTAAACCGCCGCTGTGAACTAAAAATCGGTACACTGGCTGGCTTCACTCGCAGAAGTTCAGAACCTTCATCAACCGAGGTACGTGAGACCCAGTAGGTACGTACATATTTCCAGCGGGCCGTGGTGGACACTAGCGGCCAATCAGACGCTTCTATCTCCACCACCCCGCGCTGCGCGACCCCCTTCCCCGGCCCTTCCATCCTCCCTTGGCTTCCCTTCTGACAGCTCCTCCGACTCCCAGTCTACAGTGACCTGCTCATCTGTCACGGAGCCTTACCTCACAAAGTATCGCGACGTGCCCCCGCGAGCACTTCTCACGCTGTGTCGCTGTGTCGCTGTGTCGCTGTGTCGCTGTGTCGCTGTGTCACTGTGTCACGTCGGCATTTTGCGCAATCTGGACGCTGCTGCCGCGAAGCATTTCTTCGGTAAGTGGATCTTTGTGCAGAGTGCATGCAGAGTACATGCAGAGTACATACAGAGTACAGCATCTTGCCTTTTGGACGCCCTTGCCTAATCTCCCGGGGCTTCCTTCCCCTCCTTCCTGGGCTGGACGATGAACTGGGGCCCCTCCTTCCTCCAGTCTCCAGAACGGCCTGGCCTCCACAGGGAGCTCCCTCCGGCCAGTCGTCATTAAAGCCGGGCTTCCATGAGTTCCACGGGTTCCACAAGTCCCACGAGTCCCACGAAGTCCCTTACTCGCGCGCCCGCCTTCAATACCTCTCATCTCGACTTTCTCCGCTTGATTTCTGCCCTTGACTTCTCGCCGCACGCAAGTTGCCCAGCTAACTGGCATCCTTGGCACAGTTTCGAGCGATCCCCCACGATTCCGCCCAGAACTTCAGCCCGATACAGCAGAACAACCGCCCGCTGCCTGCCCCGTGGGCCGTCACCGCCAAAGCCCTGGTCCCACACACCAAGTCACCAAGTCACCAAGCAAAAGACCGAAGCAAGAGACCAAGCACGACTAAGCAGGACAAGCCAAGGCGTCGGCCTCTCGGTCCACCGCCCTGCTGTTCTCGGACCAGAAGCAAACACCTGGCGATAATTCCGCCCGACGTCGCAATTTCTTCCTGTGACAAATCCCTTTCAACGTGCCCTCGGCGGCTGTGGCCTTTCTTCACGCCAGCCTCATTTCCTTTTATGACGACGCTTCCGATCTAGATGGCTCTGCGATAACATCTGTTGCCATTTTTTGTCACAAACTGCGACAAGTTAACAGCTATTGGTGAGTCTGCTTCTGCTCGCAATCGCCTTGTACCCTCTGGCAGGAGTTGGCATCGCCCCTCCCTCCCTGCTGTGCTGTGGTGGCCAGTCTGTGATCGACGCCACGGCTCTGCGCAGCACGCAACAATTGGGATCAATTACTTCCCTTCTGCTGCGCGTCAATAGCACCGCCTTCTTTGGCGGTGCTGCACTCAAAAGACGTAGACTGACCAAAGTTCTGTTGGTTCTACATGATAGTGAACGAGGTATATACGAGCGCCACTGAGGAAAGGGACCCTACGTTCCATCTTTCACACCATCAGCGATCGCGCAATCGAGCCGCCTCTGGGCGTACACGAAACGAGCTACTTCTGACGGTGCTGTCACCTCCTCCTTCGCAAACCGCAAAACTGGCATCTCTAACATTGGGAGAGCTCCAGAAGCTCAACTTTTACACTATGGCGCAGCACACGTTCCTTCCTTTCGGCTCCGCGTCCAACATGGGAGACATCGATCCCCATGACCCTACCATGCACGGCGGATATTCGCCCACATATACCAACGGAAACAACTTTCATGCCTCCTCTGGCAACCCCACGAACGGATACTCCAGCGGTAATGCCGGTATTGGGGACGATGAACTGCTAGACGGTCTGATCCCCTTGTCAGACGGCCAGTCGGGCATTCACGGTCATGATCAAGGCTATGGCATGACCATGGATTTTAATGCACCCGCTTATCAGTCATCACATCGAGGGTCCGCGTTGCAAACCGATCCTGTCCAAATGAATAGCTACTCTCACGCTGCGGATGGCGATCTACTCCATAGCCCCTTTGCCGCTGGTTTCTCCGCTCATTATCATCAGATGCAGAGTAATCAGTCCCTCGGTGGCTCATTGCAATCACCCTTGTCTTACTCTGGCTCTCCCTTGGCTGCAGCAGACATGGGCAATGACGGGAGTGACCCCAATTATCTCAAGGCTAGATCCCGCATGTCTCAGCAGATGCAGCGCAAGACCTCCAATAACCGCAGCCCAATGACGCCCAATACCAACAGCATTCACGGCATGCCCATTGGCAACCAGGATTCGCCCGGATTTGGACAGCAAGCCATGCGACCATCGGGCAGCCACGAGAAGTCGCCATCTGGTCAGTGGAGTAATACTCCGGGAGGAAGCATTCCAGCGTCTTACAATTCGGCATTCTCGCCAATGCGTCAAGGCTTGCCGCCCATGAATGAAGTCATACTCAAAGGCGGTACTTCGATGCCCACCAAGCTGGGCGTGGCACCTGGCGGTATTCCAACGCAGCAGGAAATCAAGCGCAAGCGACGGCGTGAGTCGCACAATCTCGTGGAACGTCGCCGTCGTGATAATATCAACGAGAGAATTCAAGACCTCAGTAAACTGGTGCCTGGTCATCGCTTGGAAGACGAAAAGGTCCGCAAATTGATCCAAAACGGCACACCCCTCTCCCCCACACTCACTGGTATTTCGAGCCCATCGCAAGCCACATCAGGCTTGGCCGGACCTGGCGCCCGCCGAGCGGCCGGCGGCAATGTCGGCAACATCACGACCGGTCTGCCCATTGAGGACAAGGACAAGGGTCCCAACAAGGGCGACATTCTCAATGGAGCCGTCAGTTGGACGCGCGATCTGATGTGGATGCTCCACCTCAAACTACAACAGCAAGAGGAGTTGATGAATACTATTGCCGAGCTCGGTGGCCACTTTCCTTTTGAGCTCACTGACGACGAGCGACGTATGCAGACGGAACTGATGGAGGCCATTTCTCGATGCGATTCGGGAACATTTTCTTACTCACGGACTGCCGGCTCCGGACTTCGCGTACCTGCTCACACAGACTATCGCGGCGACCCGGTCAACGGTCTGGCCGCCAATCTCGATTCTATTGGTCTCACGCCGGACGAGAGTGGCAACCATGTCGGGATGTCGGGCGACATGAACGATACTACCCATTTCTGGAACGACCATGATGATGACGGCAGCGGTCAGTTCAAGGAAGAAGACGAGTATGACATGGATCTCAGCTAGTGGCGTGCGTTTCTCCACAACCCGGCGCGCAGATATGCATATATTGGCGGTGGAACTCAGCTCAAGACATATATCCGCGCTACCTCGGTAGTCGCTCATTGCTTCCAGCTCGAATAGGTGTGGGTATGGGCACTCCAAGACAATCTGCTCTTTCCCTTTCGTTGTCGCAAGCGCGTTCCCAACTTGGAACGCTGCGAGTCATGCTTTACAGATATGCTTTTGACTTAACCGGTTGGCAAGCATGCCGGCCTGGGACGTGGAAGGCGCTAGATAACGGACACAAGTCACGGAGATTCGACTTTTTACATTTCTCTACATGATTCGATGGAGGGGGGAGGGGGGGTAAATCGACTTCTTGCTATGATTCCCTGATTCAGTTAATACCTTTTTCTTCCTATATTTCATTATCCACACTTTGCTACATTTGCCTCCCTTTTCTTTCCAGCTTCTGCTTTTTGGACCTTTACGTTTGTCATTGAAGACTCGATATATCGTTTCTTAGTTTGCTGTCTGCCATCAGCGCTGCGTTACTCAAATTACAATTGTTCTTGTTTTGCTATTGCGATACCTCGGCTGGCTCTTGAATGTGATGACAAGGGCCTTTGCCTCGTTGCTTCGACTTGTATGAATGCTTGGCCTGCTTGTTTGCCATGTCATTTGTTTTCGGCCGGGAGGACGTGTGTCTTTCTTATACTTTTTACTCATGTTTTCTTTCAATTTTTTACATCTTTCTGTCATCTTTCTATCTATCTATCTATCAATCTTTTAGTCATTCTATCATTCGTTAGTCCCTCTCCCCTCCTCCGGTCTCTCCTATCTCTCAGATCCTCGTCCCGCCCGCCCCCCATGCAGACCATTCGTCTGCGCTGAGCAGTTCGACTCTCTCGTCACAGTTATAGGGAGGACATAGATGGGCCACAAGTCTGGGTTGGTTGTGTCTTTGAGATTTGATCTGACTTGCGGCCGACGTGATCGACTGATTGTGGATGAGTTTCTCGGCTGGGCCATGACATGGTATGGCGTTACGTACGGCATCATTTTTGAATCAAGTTCCAATGAAACCTCCTGGCTACTTTTGCAACAACACATTCGCATTGTGCGTGTGTGCCCGTAGTGAATGTGTAATATTCGTGGATGTGCCTCCTTTCTCGCATGAAGCCCTTCCATTCTCGACTATTTTAGCTCATTTGTGATACTCATTAGAGAAGACCACCACCACTAAGCTTGCACAGTGTCAGCTCGTACATCTGTCGCAGGTCCATGGCATGGCACGTATTTCTCCATCTACTACGGCATAGTCCTTTTTTCACGGCCATCCGCAACAAGACTTGCATGAATCTCTTGCGAGATGAAGGATGGATAATGGAACAAGAGTCTGGAAAAGGCTTTGACAAGGAGTTTCATCGTCACGAGCAGAGCTAGGGTCGCAAAGATGATACTCGACAATGGAAGGGTCGTTGTCATTGATGTGGAGAAAAATCATGACTTTCCCGGTGTCAATTAGGTACCTAAGGTAGGTAAAGCGCCACACAAGCTGAAGCGCAGAACTGTAAAAGCGGCGCGGGCCAGCATGGCCGACATGAATCTAGACGGAGATGTCACCAGAACCCACAGCCAAGAGCAAATTATTATTACTGCCGTCGACACCCAGACCTTTGCGGCAGTGGTGGACAAAGGGATCCGATATGGGTACTTAAGTGATTTGCTCTTGGCTGTGGGTTCTGGTGACATCCCCGTCTAGATTCATGTCGGCCATCCTGGCCCGCGCCGCTTTTACAGTTCTGCGCTTCAGCTTGTGTGGCGCTTCATGTTCAACGATCAGCAGAAGCTGGTAACCTTCGAGCGAAGCAAATACCCTGCGGTACGTGTCGGGAATGCTGCTTTTGCCCGCAGCTTTCGTTGATTTTGTTGGTTTTGTCTCTGTCTGGCCATCATTGTCGTGGAAATTGAATTACCACAATTTTGTAATGTGTTCGAGTTCCTTGATCAGAAACTCCACCGGTCCCGTCAAAGCTTCTTCTTGGCGATGCTTGAGGCTCTTCTCGCTGTCAACGATCTTGGACTTCTTGTGCCTCTCGCGCAAATGTGCTCGATTCGCAGTATCTGTTCCAGAGAGCTTGTGCTTCGATGGTAGTATTTTCAGAATTTCCAGTTGTATCTGTTGAAAATCTTTCCACAGGACTATGAACCGCGGGCGATTTCGACCTTCTGCATCTGTTACAACCTACGACTAGTCGATTGCAGTTGCGTGGGTATGTCAAGAGGCGTCATGAGGCTGGCATTGGCAATAACTATAAAGGTGCCGACCGATCTCAAATACGCCACAGAAGGAATCGTAACAAATGCAGAAGGTCGAAGTCAGCGGTCGCCTGCAGTCCATAGTCCTCTGGAAAGATTTTCAACAGATACAACTGAAAATACTGAAAATCCTACCATCGAAGCACAAGCTCTCTAAAACAGAGACTGCGAATCGCGCGTATTTGTGCGGGAGACGCAAGAAGCCTAAGATCGTTGACAGCGAGAAGAGCCTCAAGAATCGCCAAGAAGAAGCTTTGACGGGACCGGTGGAGTTTCTGATCAAGGAACTCGAACACATTACAAACTTGTAAGTTGTAGTCATGCCTTGGGATCAAGGGCAACGTAGAATTCAATTTCCACGACAGTAATGGCGAGAAAAAGACGAACCCAACAAAATAAACGAAAGCTTCTGGCAAAAGCAGCATTCCCGACACGTACTGCAGGGTTTTTGCTTCGCTCGAAGGGTTCCAGCTTCTGCTGATCGTTGAACAATATTCGACCTTCATAGTTACGCAACTTCTTTTTAGAAGCTCGCAGCGCCTTCTCGAATTCGGCTTTAAACAGGCTTGCCGATGAACCTCTGCTCGCGGATGAAACTGTGCAGAGAAGAGGTTAGTTGGGATCCACGCATTATTTGTTCGGAAAGCGCCCGAAGAAGCGAGAAACATGTTACAACCTACCTGGTACCGGACATTGCAGACATGGCCTCGATATCGTGGAAGGAAGAACTTTTGCGTAGCAGCTATATTTTATGATCCGATGTATAGCCGTGAGGAGTGAGGTTGGAGAATTGGAAGCATTCAGAGGGAGCCGTCGTGGACTATAATGAGACCGAAAAGAGGAGGGAAATCGAGTATGTTGCTGTGATTCACTGTTGTGGTTATTATTCGTACAAACATAGCTCGATTTCGATTTTCGAATCAAACGCCTCGTCATCGGATGCTGTGTTACCGTGTGTTGGGGCTGCCGCTCACTGTTGTTGCACATGTCATTGCTGTTTGTTGTCCCAATCTGAGACTGACAGGTGACAGGTCACAGCAGAGACTGGCCACACCTTTACCAGTTTGTTGTCAGGTAATGTTGGGTGCCTTTGTTACCGTTAACGTCTCCCACCAAATTGGTTGCAAGATAAAGAGATTACACGGGGGTGCCACATAACGTAAGCCAAGGCATCATCATGAACAATCAAGTCTGGCAGCCTCTTGTAGCCTCTTGTAGCCTCTTGTAGCCTCTTGTAGCCTCTTGTAGGTTTTGACGTTTGTGAGCATCAACCCCCTTTGGACGCGG
>SRPX01000237.1:0-38745 GCA_018360215.1 Claviceps spartinae | reverse complement strand
TACAGCAGGTTATACAGCCAAATCATAACAGAAGTGGGCGGACGTGGTCCGTGCACCGTTGCCGAGAAAATTGTGTAAAGGAGAGAGTTGCCTGGTACGGAGTAGAATACGGAGTATGTGACTATAGGGTGACGGATCCCAAGGCAAGCTCTTTCGAGTCCTCGACTTTGCAGTCATTCCTGATCCGGAAAAGGTGGATCTCTCGGGGTTTTTACAGCAGCCAATCTGCCCTAATTGACCTGAATTAGGAGGTAGGTAGGTAGCTCAGTGTTCCTGGTCAAGTGCTGACATCATGACCTTCAACTGCTATGTTCTACCGTTCTAGAAAAGAGCTGGTCGAGCTGGCACGGAGAGCCAGAAGGGAAGAAGCATCAAGACTGATCTATTCCATTCTCCTGCAACCCCATGTCTCAAACTTATCACGTCGAACATTTCTCCAGGCGGCTTTTCCGGGGTGATTGCAACGTAATTCGTCTGTGAGCGGGAAAAGGCCCCAGAAAGCCCACGTGGTTACCATGACCAAGCCAAGGGTCATATACTGGTTTCGCACGGATCTAAGACTTCACGATTCTCCAGCTCTGAAAGCTGCGCTGGATCTGCAACCCGCAGTTCTTTGGCCCATCTTTACATGGGATCCCCATTACGTGTACAGGGCCAGGGGAGGGGTGAATAGATGGCAGTTTCTGTAAGCCTTTTCAATAACTGCAACGCTGATGTGGCGCACGCTGCCCTCGTCTCTCTCGCTCTATCGCGTCCACCCATCGGCTCTTTCAATTATCATTTTGGTCCATTTTGGTCTTCTTGCTCCCTTGACGCCACTGACATCGTGTCCTGCAGACTGGATTGTCAGAATGACCTTTCAGAGTCCATCACCAAACTAAACCCCAAGTCGAAACTATTCGTGCTTCGGGAAGGGCCGCAAACACTGCTGCCCAAACTCTTCAAAGCATGGAAGGTAACCCATCTAGTTTTCGAAAAGGACACGGACTCGTATGCTCGCGAGAGAGATGAGGCTATAGCCAAGGCTGCCAAAGAAGCAGGCGTCGAAGTCGTCGTTCGGTCCGGCAGAACATTATGGGATAGTGACCAAGTCGTCGCCAAACATGGCGGCAAGCCCACCATGTCCATGACTGCGCTTCTCTCTGCTACCAAGAAACTGGGGGACGTGCCCCGGCCTATTCCATCGCCGACGCAGCTTCCTGATCCTGGAGACATGCCCGTGGACTTCGAACAAGATCCCCCCGAGACAAAGCCAGACATCAACGCCGAAAGCAGAATCAACAACGATACCGGCTACAGGAAGATTGCCGGTCCCAAGGGCGACTTTGCCATCGAAACGTTGGAGGAGCTTGGCTTCGCACCAGCAACCACCCCTCACAAAGGCGGAGAATCCCGAGCCCTAAAAGCTCTCGATGCCATCGTCAAGGACACAGTGTACACGGCTACATTCGAGAAACCGAAAACGAGCCCTGCGCTCTTCGAGCCACAGTCAACCACGTTGCTGTCCCCCTTCCTTCATTTCGGTGCGCTCTCCGTGCGAGAGTTCTACTGGCGCGTCCAAGATGTGGTGACCGCCCACGGCAAGGGCGCCTCCATGCCACCCGTCAGTCTAACGGGGCAACTCATCTTTCGAGACATGTATTTTGCTGCCCAGGCGGCCATCGGGCCTCACTTCCACCAAACGGCAGGAAACCAACATTGCCGCTTCATTCCGTGGCATTTACCATCCAAGACGGACCCGGCCACCGGACTGGCGACGGGGGACTACCACGTGGATTCCCAACAGGCAGATGAGTGGTTCCGGCGCTACAAGCAAGGCGTGACTGGCTTCCCATGGATCGATGCCCTCATGCGGCAACTCCGTCACGACGGATGGATTCACCACCTCGGCCGCCACAGCGTGGCCTGTTTTCTCACCAGGGGAGGCTGCTACATTGACTGGGAGCGCGGGGCAGAGGTCTTTGAAGAACTCCTCCTCGATCACGAACCAGCCTGCAATGCCGGAAACTGGCAATGGCTTTCCTGCACGGCGTTTTTCTCGCAGTACTTTCGCTGCTACAGCCCGGTAGCGTTTGGGCAGAAATGGGATAAGAACGGTGACTTGATTCGTAAGTGGGTGCCGGAGCTGCGGAATCTCAATGCGAAGTACATCTACGAGCCGTGGAAGGCACCGCTCCTGGACCAGAATAAGGCGGGTGTCCGGATCAAGGGCGATGGGCTGACGGATGTGCAAGACGGCACGTATCCCAAGCCCATGTTTGACTTTAATGAGCGACGCAATGTGTGCATTGCGGCCATGAAGACTGCCTACCAGGTTGGGCTTCACGGGAACGATGATCGAGTGGCGAACGGAAGCTGGCGGGAGCTGTTCCCGGATGGACAGGGCGAGATCCAAGGTCGCTTTGATAGTGACGGTGGCGATAGTGCCGAGAGTTCGCATGAGGGCGACGAGGTGGAGGATGCGGGAGACAAAAAGCGGCCGAGAAAGATGAGCCCGGCGAGGGTATCAAAGAAGAAGCAAAAGACGTGAGCTGGTCCCTGGATCACTCAGGTGCCCGTCCATTTTTGTCTACAAGGCGTGGCTGTGTTGACTGCAGTGAACTGCAATTCTGGTGGTACTTGGTTCGTTTACGTTAAAAGGCTATGCTGAGAGCTAAATGTACATGATTCATCTTTCGACACCACCGTAGATTGGGTTGAACATGATGCTATAGGAAATCATAAAATAAGATATCAACGCTCTTCGAGAACAGAAAAGCCTTGCCCAAAATAATTGATCGCGCTCCAGAGCTCGATCAATACCCCATTCCCCGGTCTTCAGACAATCTTGACCACTCAATAGACCATAAGAGCCTCTCCTCGTTCGTCCTCTCTCCATCTTCATGCTTCTTCATCTCCTCTTCTGACAACTGCGTGAAGAGTTTGTTCTTCCCTAGATTAGCAGCCCTATATGTGCGCAGCTCCCACCCCTCCCACCTTCGTTTCAAGTACAATTCCGCAAGAGGGGCCTCCGCATCAGCCATGCCCAAGTCCGCCAACTTCTCAAGGACCCGTCTTGCATCATTGTCCTTGTCCAATGCGGTGTAGGTCTTTCCCAGTCTCAGCTCGCAGTAATTTTTCCAGTCAGGATGCCCTCCAATCTCAAGGGCACGCTCCAGCACCGTCTTTGAGGCTTCGTAGCGCTTTTGCTGATACAGTAAATGGCCCTCCACGGCCATTGCATCGGCATCATGCCCGCTCGCCACGAGGCTCTTGAAACGTGCCTCCGAGTCGCTCAGCCCAACCAGCTTACCATACATCTCCGTGTGTACCAAATACTTGGCAAGAGTGAGCGTGGCAGGCCGGAGGCCCTTTGCAGAGGCTGATGCCCAGAGCGCCATAGAAAACTTCCTTGCTTCCAGATGGGAGACAATGGCGAACATGACGCACGCCACCATATGCATAGTCTCTGCGCTTATCCCCTCCACTTGATTCGCCAGTCGCGTTAGCCATCAGAAAAATCAGGGGGAGAGTCTCGTATTTTCGTCATCTTGTGCACCCATCAAACGTGGAAAGAATGCAAAAGAGGGCGGCGGGAGAAAGGAAAAGTTAAAACGCACCATCTGAAAATGATAGAGAATAGGGACTCGCGCCTCCACGAATCGCCATTTCGGCCCTTTGAGCAACGCCGTAGCATTTCGCGGAACTGATACGAGTATATGAGTCTGAGTCTGACCGGGAAGTGCCTTCGCGACAATAATGATCAATAGCACGATCAAAGGCGTTTTGTGGAATGTTGGCCAGGGTGAAATCGTCTTTTGGGATGGTATATCTTGTTCTGGGTACGGAGGGCGCGGACCGAGAAGCGGCAAAGGCTCGGGTTTGGTGCGAATGCGTAGGGACGGTGTTTGTGAGTCTCAGCGCACGGCGATGGAGAGCGGATTTGCAGAGCGGCGCGCTTAGGGTGTGAACGACTCGTCGGGCGGCTGTGGCCATTTTCCGTGGTCGTTGATGGGTGTTTCGGGGGGAACGTTGTGATGCACTTGGTGAAGCCTGGACAAGCAGATGTCGTGATGGCAGTTCGAGCTCCCCAAACAAGAGTTGGCGTGCGGCCCGTGACGTGCGGACACAGCTAACCCGCTGAGCTAATGCAAAACCCAAACAGAAGCACCAAGAATAAATCAGAGATGCAGAATAACAACGGTGGTAGCAGTTCCTGCCAGGAGCGTCGTTTCAGTTGTGTATGTACCTCGGGAAGTTGAGGACGAAGATGGCGTTGCTTGTTGAGCTTGCCCTTGCAAGTCCACCTGTTTGTTGTCCGCGACCAATCGAAATCCCCCAGCGCCATCGCAGCGATCCTCTTTTTTTCCTATCCAGCCAGGTTCGGTTGCTATCGCAAAAAAAATCCCAAAGCGAATGCTTCGTGAGTGCACTGTGCAGTCAAATTTTCCCAATTCATTTCCTTCATCATATCTCAAGAATTCGCAACCATTCCCTTGCTCTTGAGAGATACTATCATCCAGAAATTTTTATTCCAGCCACATCACTGCGCGCGCCGCCAGAGCAGAAGCCAACGCCTTCTTTGTCTCCTGAGATTCCGCCCGCACCAGCAACCACTTCGCGCGCCGCATCCTCCAACGCCGAGCGAAGAATAAACCGCGCTCACCCTATCTCCTTCTTCGTTCGCTTGCGCCAACACCCAAAAACACAACATCATCATGCCGACAGTCACACGCAAGCGGACAGCCGCTCTTGCGGCGGCATCATCCCAAGCCCAAGCAGCCGAGGAGCCATCTCCCTCCGCCCGCGCAGACAAGCGCTCAAAATCAAGCGTACGACATTCTCCCGCAAAGCGCCAGAAGAAATCGCCCGAGCGGTCAGAGGAGATCGAGGAGGTGATTGTAGTTTCGACGCAGGATGAGAACAAGGCGCCCGAGACGGCCAACGTGGTCAGATTTGACGACGAAGGCAATGCAGACAAGGAGCTTGAAGTTCCCGCGACGACGGCTCCTGCGGCTGCAACGACGGGTGGAGATTCCGACGAGAGCGATAGCGACGAGGCGCCCGAGGCGGTGTCCACATCAAGGGTTGCCAAGGAGATAATGAAGTCTGCGCAGGAGTTGAAGAAACTGGCGAAAGAGTATGTTTATCATTTGATGTGTTTACAAGACTCTCCCACCTGTTTGCCCTGCTTTCTACATATTTGTCTTCTTCATTCCCAATTCTCTTCCACTTCACGATGGATGTTGAAGTGTATTCACCATGGCATACACTAATGTCCATCTCCATTTACCTTTTCCCCCCCTTACCTTAACTCGTCCGCGTGCTTACACATCAACCCAATAGGCAAGCAGCTGCCTCCAAGGAGAAGCGCCAACAACGCGACGCCCTCTTCAAGAAACAGGCCCTGGAGCGCAAGGCCGCGGCTCATGACGACGAGAAGTCTGCCCCAGCCCCCGCCCCTACCGCTGCAGGAAGGAAACGCGCCGAGCGGACACAAATCCCCAACGTCCTTCCCGCTGAGTTCCTCGAGGATTCATCGAGTGAGTCCGACGGAGATGCCTCTCGTTCATCCGACGTGGATGCGCCGCGGCGGCGCGCGAGAACCGTCCCATCTGTAGAGCGGAGGCTAGCTCGGCAGGCGAAAGGCCCGCGCGATGAGGTCATTGGAACGACGGTGTATAGAGTTTCGAAGGACGTGGATGCGAGGATGGCGCCCAAGGTGAAGAAGAGTGCTCAGAGTGCAAAGGATGCTTTGCTTAGGAGGGGGAGGCAGCCCGTCCAGGGTAAAGGGCCTGGGTTTTTTAAGAGGTGATGATTCTGTGTCGGTCTGGGTTTGATTCACATCATCTTTGGGAGGGTTTGTTTCTGTTCAACTCATGTTTCTGTTGGGAGGATACATATACGTCTTGAGTGAGATGATTAATGAGCGGTGATTTCTGCTTCTTTCCAATTCGTTCGATTGTTCCATCGTTTTCACTATCGGTCTCATTTGGCTAGGATGAGGCGTTTGATGTACCATTGCCTCGCTGTCGCATCATCATTGAATTTCATGTTCATTTCCCTACGGTGTCTTCCGCGGCTTCTGCGCCCTTCGACAATGAATACCAAAAAATGAAGCATTTTACTACTGTGGAAATGGCAAGATGACGGGCAAAGAATCACATACGAAACGACAGACTCAGATGTTGTTGGGCACGACGGGCATGCAGGTCGTAGGGGGCTTGGGTTATGCAGTCCTGCGAGAAGATTCGGAATGGGGGGTGTTGCGATGTCAAGTCATGGAAATTATGTATTAAGATAAACGTGGGAGTAGGGGGGAGAGACAGAGGCGCGGAATGCACAGGCAGGCTATGGTATTTCAATGCCAACATCTCGACACTTGCTTCTACATACTGTACGTATTATACTGGTTAACATTCTTACACTTGCGCTTTTCACACGACAGCACTTCCAGAAACCCCATCAAAGTAAAGCATGAGTACCGTATACACACGTCCAGTCTCACCAATTGTTTCTTTGCCGGTGCTGTTTCTTGCTTCTGCATTATCTATCTAATAGTTATTCGGCGCCCTTGTAGTTTGCCGCGTGATAGAAGCTACCCTGTAGGGTTTTGCACTATCTCGAGACGGAACGGAGATGAACGTGGAAGCAGGGACTACACATCGTGCGTTGACTTGGGTAGTAAACGGGACGAAGACAGTGTGCATCTTTTTCGAATTTGCACCAGTTTCGGCTTTGGACGACACGCGCTATTCGACGTTCCGTAGATTTGTAATTATAGGTATGTACCTATACAGTTCGGGAAATCCTTGATTGTCCCCCTTCTCTCTATATGTACACAACTTCTTTGGGACATGTTGTTGACCATAATCCTTACCCATAGCAAATTGAAGCTTCCTGTCTTTCTGCATGTCGTGCTGGACCGCTGGTGCGCGCCAGGCCGTTGTTCATCACGTGGCTACGGCCCGACAGCTCCTCGTGGTGACGATTTTGTTTCAAGTTTTACACACATCCCGATTCCCAGGCGCATGCATCATCATTTGATGATGCTGCATGCACCATCGACAAGGTGGGGCCAGCGAATATGTATCAAATTCTCAATGATGGCGCGAACGCCAAAAACGCAACAGGAATGTTCAGAATATGCAAGCATCGGATCCTTGCCACGGGGGATTTTGGATGACGGCTTGACGAGATTAATAAGTCACGGCTGCATTAATAATTAGCCCCGGCCGAAATCTACGCACGATCGTGCATCACCACTTCTCTTCCTCTTTCCGAGGAGGAATGCGCTCTGCGTGGCTGCCAAAAACATTGTCGGGACGAGTCGAGGCGAAGTTATTTTAAACCACGTTCATATGTACATATGTACCACATATTTCATGCTCCGTAGTACCTACGTACGCTGCCATGATCCATCTGAGTCCTGACACTGAAGGGCCGACCTGAATGGCAGGGACAGGGCACTTATTTTAGCTAAGGAAATACCTACATGCACACCTAGTACCTACAGATTACAGATTGAGCCGTGTGGAAAATCGCCGGCAAGTTTACCAAGCTCTTGCTGCCGTGTGGGAAGGATGTCCAACCTATGTATCATGTGATGACAACGCCGCGTACATACTACAGACTCACAGAGTACATATGTATCAGACTTGAAGGGGGATTCGACAACTACGCTACCTCACTCGGCCACTTGGCTAGCTCCGTGGGTGGCAGCGATCCCGTATCGGAACAACTCTTCCCGCATTCGATATGTTGCCTTCATGGGTTGAAGATTAATCGTCAACTGCGGCCACACGAAAAGGGGTACACATACTCCGTACATAACCGTACAAGGCGACCGCGCCGCACAAAGATCGGCCAAAAGATCCCGTCCCATGCCAAGCTCTCCTGATCTAGGTAGATGTATGTACCTACCCTGGGTGCTGTAGCCTGTAACTTGTAAGTCTACCGAGACAGCAAGCTGCTATGTATTTTTTCACAAGTGCAGCCAGCCAGGAGCGGTCAATCGGGTCAATTTGGTGTAAAATTCGCCGTGCGGAGCACGGCGCAACTAGCCGAAGATCCCGAGGACCCTCGACACTCGCGTTCAATTGGCGTCGATGGCCAGCTAACGGGCGTCGTCCAGTGTGAACATAGGTAGGTAGTGAACTACATATCGAAAAAGTTATAAAAAGAAAGCCAGGTGTGGACTACCTAGTTGATACGGCTTATGGCTCGTGTTTTGACAGCCTGGTACCAGTTCCAATTCATCTGGCGCAACGTTAGTGCAGCGCTGGTCTGCGCTCGGTCGAGACTCGAAAGAGTACCTAGCAAACCTCGTTTGTCGCGTAAGTTGTAACGCGTTCTGTCTTCTGGCCCCTGGCCTCTACGGAGTACCTAGGTACCTATGTACATACATACATGTATGTATGCCGCGAGTTGTCATCCTAACCGGAACCCGGGGCGTGTGGCTTCGACGCAAAACCACACACGCGCTTGTCCCTTTTGACACGCAAGTCGCGAAGAAGGAAGCAGACGGATGAAAGCGAAGCCGAAACAACACGGCTCCGTGTTCGCTGAGAAGTCGTCTTGGGTGACCACTGACAATTCCCATGATGGCCTGACGAATTGTCCACGAATTGCCGGACCCGACACCTCCTTCTCTACTCCGTAGGTAGGCTGGAAAGGGAAGGACACAAAAAGAGAAAGCCCCTGACCAGGTCGGCGCGGGCTCACGGCCGAGCCAAATCGCAATTGCGGGCGATGAGCATGTGGATGCCTGCAGCCTACCTAGGTACCTACCTACATACCTATGTAGGTATGTATTTAGCTTGGCTGCTTGTCATTGTACATAGACTCCAGAGGCACAAACCAAGTCTTTTGTGTTGTGTATGTATTGTAATTTGCCAGTGTGTTTGGCTGGGATCAGGGCAAGATATATACCTTGTAATTGACGTCGGGAAAGATAGAATTTGCTATGCAGCTTCATTCTAGACGTTCGTCATAGTACACTGCACGGTGTACATACATACTGTAGTCTGTGGCACCCTAACAACTCTTACCATGCTGGAAAACACAACACAAAAGACCATTGCTTTCGTGGTGGACTTGACCTGGTATGTACGTGCAACGTAACCTCGTGCCTGACGTGAGGGATTTGAGCACCACGGGTCTGCTAGACAGTCTAGACTGCTATGTACGTACATATGTACAGACATGTACGGAGTAGCTCCGTAATACATAACGCAAGCTGGGGTGTTTTATCGACTCGGTTATCGTGGCGACTATCTCAACTGCCGCCTGGCGCTTGTAAGTTGTCGCGACTCGCGAGCGATTCAGGTTGGGACACTACGCCGTAAAAGCGGGCGAAACCCCTTACTTTTTGTGTCATGATGGGTCCATATGTAATCCATTGCCTGCATTGTCGTCTGTACCACTGACCAGTACATACATGTATGTACTGTACATGTATGCATCGTGACTTGAGACTGAGGCTTGATGAGTCGGGATTGGTGGCAATAACACGGCTATTTTGCCCATGTAAATGTAGTTCGTGGACGCGTTTGAATTGGCGAGGCCAAGCTAGGCTAGACCTGCTTAAACTTTCCTACAGTACTCCGTAGAACGGTGAACCTGGTTTAAACGATGTATTGTCCGATGGTGTTTCGGCGGGTATGAAGACGCGTGTTTTGTGTTGCATTTGCGCGTAGCACAACGTATGTTAGATTGAGGCATGAGAACAGGCAGGTAGACGCCATCGTCTGAGGCGTTTTCCTTTGGTCGGATGCTGAGATTTGAGAATCTCAAAACAGAGCCTTCCGAGTCGTGACTGCAGCCCTGTGGCCCGTGAGTGAAGGTATCACAGTCTCACAGATCACAGAAGGCACCGTGCCTTGCTTGCCAAGGTTTGTGGGTCGCATTTCAGCCAGGTGCATAGGCCTGCAGTTGTCCTTAATGATCATGGACTCTGTACTCCGTACTCATACGGAGTAAGAACATGATAATTTGTCCGCAGCCAGGCGACACTGAAGTTGATTCGCATCGAGCACTGCCTGTCGTGTTACATATTACGTGTAGCCTGTAGGTAATGTGTAATTGAGATAAAATGAAAAGCTAGTTCATCCGCACGTGCGCAGACACAAAAGGGCCACGAATCCACGATTCAACGTCTCGGGTGGGTGCCGGCAGCAGCCTATGTACCAGTGTTATTATATCAGTGCAATATTGGCAGATGGTTCCTTCCGCGCGCCCCTTGTAAGTTGTCTGCCTAGCATTGTGATGAGCCGAAGTCTGAGAGCCGTAGCGCCGGTACGGTCCCACACTGTCTAATTGCATTAGCACACGCACTCGCACAAATTCTGCGTCGCGAATGGCCTCGTCAGTATCAAAAATACATGGCAGAACCCTGAGAGATTTGCAGAGATGATGTCGAGACGGTGAATATGCAGCGCAATCACCAAACACACAAATCTTGTAAGTCGTGCATGTAGATGAGCAAGGGTTGATTGTGGCATCCAATCGATAGTCGATCCAAGAGCAAACAAGGGACTCGTGCAATCCCTGCTGTGGTACTCCGTACGCAAACGGCAAACGGAAACCCCATGCCCATCCCAAGTTTCCAACCCACCCATGCTTGTGCATGCAGCATGATGGCCCGAATTACAGAGTGTCTATGTAGATACCTATGTACTCCGTATCATAACGTTCCATCACCAGCCCGCCTGCGTATGCCTATTGCCCACATGGCCGCTGACGCACGATCGTACCCGATGGAACGGACAAACCCATGGTGGCATGCAGCAGATAGCAAGCACTACGACATGAGTATATTCAAATGCGACCTGGATATCTCCAACTCGGCTTCAACGGGCGAAACCATGGCGGCGCAAAAGTCTGCTTGCGAGCCAGTACATATGTATGTACCCGCCGTCGCAAGGCTTGTATCCCCCGAATTTCCCGACTTCCCAGAGGAGCGCAATGTCTGTGCTGCCTCGCCCGGGCGTCGGACGTTCTGGAAAGGGCAAAAGCTCCAGGCTGGTAAGTGGCCCTCGTTATAGGTAGTTCCGTGCGACCGTACACTTGCCACTACAGCGGTATGCAGTGCCATGTAGAAGTATATACTCCGTATTGACTGCAGCCGTCGTCACGGCACTTGATGGTACTGTAGCCTGGCCCTCATCCACATGGCACATACATAGGTAGGTAGGTACATACATACTTGCTGTAGCCTGTATACTTGGGCGTCAGAGACTCAGAGTCTAGAGAGGTACGGAGTACAACATCACAGGCAGGCTGCGGGGTGCTCCGAGCGACATTAGTACATGTATAGGTACCTATGAACATACATGCGTACTGTGGAGATGCAAGTACCTAGTCGGACCCTGGCCGCGTCGCGCATGAAGACTTGTTGATCGACGAATTACATTACACGGGTGCCCGGGTCGCCTTGGCTGAGCAATCCTTGGCTGCGAAGCCTGCGATCCGGTCTCATCACAATGCCACGAGGCCACGACGCACCCACGCCATCCACGCATCAATGCAAACTAGGTATGTAGCTTGTCCCGGTGCGTTGTTGGCATGCCACGCCGCCCGAATCGTTCCTCAAGTCTTGACTCTTCACATCAAATCAGATTTGAATCGACACAGGCAGCGCGTCTACAGGGCCGGCGTCACCCTGCCGAGAATACCCCCTTTTCTCTACGTCAAAGTCTCACCATCGTGACAGATCTGGCAGTCGCTGGCTTCGGTATACGGCCTCCCTACTTGCTCGAAAAGCTTGTTGTCGCGCCACCGTTTCCGCCCGCAACAAGCTCATCCTGCTGTGAAGTCCATCGTCGAAAATGTCCTGGTCTCCCCCGCCATCTTGAACCAAGGATTGCTGCCACAGGGACTTGAAACAAGGCATCCCGGACTTGTTCTGCCACACGGAACCTACCCCAACATCGGGCTGTCTATTGACTTCTGCCTTTTTTTCCTGTCCTGCTCAATTCGTCCTTACTTTTCGATACATCGACATTCCAAACCGTCACGTCATCTATCCGTCTCAATTGTCAACTAGCCTCATCCACGGACCACAACGTTACAAGCCGCCGCACCTCCACTTTTTGGCAACGACAACGAAATCGACTCAGTTAGGTCCTAACGGCCGCGATTAGTCAAGCAACAAATCCTCTCGGACTCGGACACAAGCGCCCAGCTGACTATACACGGCCAATTCGCCTGGTTACATTATCTTTGCCATATCCTTTCCACCGGTCACAGTCTGGCGATCCCCATGTTTACCCGGAAGCGGAACAGTCATCGGAATTCAAAGCAGAGTCCCAACTTATTACATCACAACGAGGGGCATCGTCAACTATCTGGATTGGGCGGGCTAGATTCGATCAATTCTTCGAGACATCACTCAGTGTCTCAGCTCAGAGTAAACGCAGGCGCTGAGCCTTTCGCAAACGAGGCTTCTCTCCCTCATCAAGGTATGCGGACCACGACGACTGACATCTCGTTGCACGTTCTCTCTGCTTTCTTGTCGCATTTCAGAATATTAAGCCCTGGAACATCAGACCTATGCGCGCGCTGATGAGACAAGGAAATGAAAAGAGAAATTTACTAATAGACCCTCTCGCGAAAGGATCCTCTTTCTCCAGACCATTCTCAACCACCCAACAAGGACACTTGAGCCAACTCCGAGCACCATCCATAGGCTCGATTCGATCAGGCGCCAGTGCTTTGTCTCGCAGAGTCGGAGCCATCGACAACAACGTCATGGCAAGCACTGCGGACAGAAGCCGGTTGCGCCGCGAGAGAACTTTTGTTGGTAGCGAGTGCGCGGTGTGCGACGAACCCTTGGAACACACGCTGCAAGGAGAACGCATCTTGCAGTTTTCGTGTACTCACGTGGCCCACGAAGCCTGCTTTTATGAGTTTATTCGCGATATCGACGGGCAGTACTGTCCAACGTGCGAAGCGCCTCTTCACCTCGATACTAGCAGGGGTGGCAATGTCATTGATATCAGTTCGTCTTATACACATGGTCAGGGACATGTTTGGGGCTTTATATGCTAATTCACAAGCAGATAAAATCAGCAATCTGGTGCGATCAGCCGGAAGCGATACGAGGTCGACTCACACATCCGGTTGGGGCAGTCAATCCGCTCGAGCGCCTAGTGTAGAAAGCTTGCAGGCGAAGCATCGTTCCCAACAACCGAGTAGTAATGGGAGGGAAAGCGGCATCAAGAACAATCTCCGAGATAGTAGAGAACCATCGTTAGAACGCCACAACTCTCCGAGGCATCTTCGAAGCGATAGCGACACCAAGGGATCTCCTTCATGTGGTGGTTACACTGAATCGTTGCAGAGCAGTCATTGGCGGCATGGCTACGACGTACAGGCTATGGAAACAACGCCTGGAAGCCCACGGACCACGTCTCGGAACATCTCTCCCCCAACTGTGACTGTCCGATCCGAGTTTCCTACCATCAGCAGGTCTCGTCAGCAGCAAACATTGACATGTTTGGTCACTGTCGAGGTCGCGGATAACAGATGGAGGCCGGACGCGGAGGAGAGCAGTTCTTCTCACCAAGCACCACGTGTCCTGGCCAACATTGACGAAGTTGCCACCCGAAGCGCGACTCGGGCTCCAAGCGCTATATCACGTCTAACGCCTTATGAATCCCCGGAAGTACTGGAACTGATGACCGAACATTTGCGGAATCGAGTGGAAAACTGGCATGGCTTGGACTTTGGCAGGTGCGTCTGGGGCGCATGTTGATCTAACCATTTTGACAATTATAAAATCTAACCAGGTATCTGTAGGTTTGGACCTCTGAGACTGCATGGCACACTTCGCGTCGGCAAGGATAAAGTTTCTTGGCAAGAGCTTGAATGCTATCTGTTTGCCGAGATGCTGATTTGCGTCAAAGAAAAGAAGCCGTCCCAGACGTCGTCGCAATGGGAGGAAGGTGGTGCTGCTCCCAAACCCACCCGCTGCACCCTCAAGGGCAGCATTCTGATAAGAAAGCATCTCAATGAGGTTTTGGAGACTGGTTCCATTGACGAAAACGTTCTCACGCTCAGCCTCTCGGTAGCCGAGCTGCCGCATTTCCATCTTCGGTTTGACAATAGGAATCAACTGAAACTTTGGAATCAAGCTCTATTGGACGTGCATGCTCCCGAGCCCCCGTCCATTCGAAGTCCCGACTACGACCGTGGGGAATTTTCAGATAACGAGGAAGAGGCGGAGTGGCAGAGATCGATACCGAAAAGAACGTCGACCACGTCCTCATGGGGCCCGAAATCAGTCACCACCGCACCTACCGAATACACAAGCGTTGCTGCCAGGGCCAATCTAAATAGCTCCTTGCACGTTCCCATCGATGTGGTCGTCGTGGTCCCGATCTCTTCGTCTATGCAGGGCGTCAAGATCAATCTCGTTCGCGACGCGCTGAGGTTCATGGTTAACACTCTCGGGGACCGGGATCGTATGGGCCTCGTCACTTTTGGGTCGGGTGGAGGTGGAGTGCCCATTGTCGGTATGACGACCAAGGCATGGCCTGGATGGGCAAACGTTTTGTCGTCCATCAAGCCTGTCGGCCAGAAGAGCCATCGAGCGGATGTTGTCGAGGGCGCAAACGTTGCCATGGACTTGCTCATGCAGCGCAAGCACAACAACCCCATTGCCACCATCATGCTAATCAGTGATGCTTCCACTGCCGATGCCGACTCTGTGGACTTTGTCGTGTCTCGCGCCGAGGCTGCCAAGTACGTTGACCATACATGTGGAGGCTTCACTTTCGTGTAGAATGTGCTAACAAAAATGTGGTAGAATCACCATTCACTCCTTCGGACTGGGCATGACGCACAAGCCCGACACCATGATTGAGCTCTCAACGAAAACCAAGGCACCCTATACCTATGTGAAGGATTGGATGATGCTGCGGGAATGCTTGGCCGGCTGTCTGGGCTCCATGCAATCGATATCACACCAGAGTGTCAAGTTGAAGCTCAAGCTGCCAGAGGGCTCACCCGCCAAATTCCACAAAATCAGCGGCGCTCTGCAAATGACCAAACGAGCGAGTGGCCGCGATGCAGAAGCCTCCCTCGGCGACCTCCGGTTCGGTGATAAACGCGACATCTTGGTTCAACTCGTCATCGTCCCCGACAGTGCCTCGCCGGACCATCTCCCCCAAGATCCTTGGGACAACATCGTCTCCGGCTTGGAGGCTCTAGGCGGCTCCATGGACAACGAAGGAGAGAGAACTCAATCTGTCGAAGAGGTCCCCTTGGTCCAAGCCGACCTAAGCTGGCGAGATGTCCTCCGCGATGGCACCGCCCAACAAATGTCCCGACCATCGCTATTGGCAATCACGATGCTGCCCCCCAGCGCAAACCAGAAGAAATCATGGCAGAACTCACCGCCGATCCCTCCCCATCCCAGCGTTGTTCAACGCCGCATGGAGCTGCTAACTTCGGATATGCTGACTCGGGCACTGACTCTCGTGAGTCGTGGCCAACACGACCGCGCCCACACCCTGTTGAGCGAGACGAGATCTATCCTCAAGGGCCTCGGAAAGGGTGGCCTGCCCCCCGTGCCGACCCCCGGAAACAAGTCCACCGCTCTCTCGACACCCCGCCCAGGCAACGAATCGCCACCGAATCCCGCAGGCACACCCGAACGAAAACGCAGCCCCTCGCCGCCTGCATCCTCGTCAAGCGGAAACGGAAACGGAAACGGGTACACCGCCGCCACCGCTGCTTCTCAGACCCAAGGCCACACAAGCAGCACCAGCAGATCAACCGACGGTCTCGGTCTGGGCAGCGGGATCGATGCCCGGACAGTCGCCGCCCTAGACGCCGAACTCAAGAGCAGTCTCGAGTGGATTAACCATCCCGCGGTGTTTGCACGGGATAGCCGCAAGGCAGTCCTGCAGGCGATTGGGGTGATTAGTTCGCAGAGAGCGTTTACGCTGCGGACGCCGATTGAGTGTCTGTGGTCGGGGAGGGTATCTGGGATTAAGAGGCTTGCGGATCAGAGTCGGGAGTGGAGGGAGGAGGGAGGGGGGCAGGGGGGGATTGTGGAGGAGGGGTAGGGCCTTTTCTTTCCTTTTCTTTTCTTCCACTCTCACTTTTACTTTGAGTTTCAGTCTCAGTTTGGTGGCTGGCCGGCTTGCTTTGCTTGTCTTTCTTTACCTCTGTTGCGTGTGTACCTTGTATACCTTGTCTGCACTGCCCATTCAGTCATCTGTTTGGATGCCTAACTTTTTCTTGCGTTTTTTTCTTCTTCTATCAGGCTTGTCTGCTTCGCTTTTCTCTCGCCTTGTCCTACCGTTAGTTGGTTTTCTTCTGCTTCTTTCGGAGTCTGTTCAGCCTTTGGCCTGTTTGGCGCTCTTTTGTTGATTGGGAGAGCAAGGAGTTGGTATCGATACTTTCTTTTTTTTCTTATCTCGCTTTTCTTGCGTCCTCTACGGGAAACACTGGGTTCGTTCGTTTCTTTTCGTTTTTTGCTTTGAATTTTTTTTTTTCGATATCAGGGGCCTCCTTTACTTACGCCTTGATGCTGCCGCGTATTTATGCCGCCATCTACTACGACATGTATCATGCCTATTTTCGTGCAAAGTTGAGAGAAACTGGGCCAAGCGGAGCCGGACAAACTTTTTCTGGCGTCGAAGAATTCAAGAAGAGGAGGAGGAGGAGGACGACCGCTCCATTTTGTATATCCTTGGTTTTTGGGCTGGCTTATTACTTGCGGTATAGTTTGTTTTGTTTATGTACCCGCTCGTTGATTGGCATGTCTTCATCTCTTACTCTTAGTATCCATACCCCGTATACCCCCCCGCCGCTTGCGCTTTTGTTCTACACTGCGAGATGCTACTATACAATAATGTCAAATCTAGTCTACTTTTTATATGTTACTTAATCATGTCCCTATCCAGTATCTGAAGTTTGTGGGCCTTTGTTACTGTCGTTGTTGTTGTTCCCATTAGATGGGCGTCGGAAGCGGGATGTATACGCAAAGTCGGGCAAAGCCCGCCCGATAAGCACGGGGAGGGAAAGAGAGCAAAGGAAGGATGAAGAAATGTTAATCAATAATAACACTTTGAACAACTAACTTACACTGTTCATCGGCGAAATAACGCTGGAGCCTGTATAAGTGACTGCTTACTGTACCTTACCTGGAGAAGTGGCTTCAGGCGCGCATGGTTCCTGCGCTTGCATCTGCAGAAGTCGACCCATTACCTACCTCGTTCCCTTTTGCCTAGTCGTGTGTATCCCCGTAGAAATATGTATTGTAGCTATGACTGAATACAAATCTGATTTCGTCGGCTCGTAGGGAAATCAATCAACAGGGGGAATATACAAAAGAAAAAGTACACGAATCTGTATTCATCTTCTCGAGAGAGAAAAATCAGATCAAGTTATATCCCACGAGCCAAAGGTCCAAGGAAAGAGTCTCCCTGCCAAGTTTAACACTTTGTGACACCTCCGTGATCCTCCGTAAAGTCGTGACACCCTCCGTCGTCACACATACTGTCCAAGACGGCCGCAACTTATTCGGTGATGCAGCTGTTCCAACATGTTCCATGCGAAATTGCCTTTGAATACAGCGTACCTAATACAAACATACATCCTTGTCTTAAAAACCATTGACTTCCTTCATTTTGGTTCGCATGTAATACTTGCCCAAGACGCACATTCATCCTCTGAGACCCCCGTGCGTGGAACGAAGCACACACCGTCAGGTAATCCAATCGTCTTCATGTTATGTACGTAAGAGCTGTTGCCGTCGCCGGGTTCCTGAGTGACGTATACAGTGCGCACCAGGCAGGGGCATATCACCCAACCCATTATTCTATTCTCTTCACGTACCTGACATAAGGAGTATGTATGTATGTAGAGAGCATCAGCCCAGATAGAGGCATGAGGGGGACAGTAAGCATTAGCAGAAGAAAACAGCAGCAGGAACGATTTCCTTACTTCAGTAACGTCTTCCCCTTTTTCTCCATGCTTGGCAACGACGCGATCTCAAGGATGCCACAATCACATCTTTTGGTACCATTGTATTCGGCCTTTGGAAGGGGAAAAGGAAGCAAGGCAGTGAGGCCCCCTTAGATAGAATGATTTTATGCGCCCCGCGATGATAAGAGGGTATTGTATCTACGTGCGCGGACAGTGCGATATAAAGCAAGCACGTTCTACCTTTCTCAAGAACCGTTCTCTCTCTTGATTTTAGATACTCGAAATGAGACACCTCGTCTCATTTTCATCACACACTCTTGTCCTGTCCTGTCATGTCCTGTCCGCGTCTTTCTCCCTTCTTCCTCTCTTTTTTTGTTCTTCTTTCCTTGTTTTTTTGTTCTTCAGTGCACAGCCATGCAGACCCTTCGTTTAGTCCTCGTCCCAGTTCTAAAAGGACATACATGATCAGCTTTTACTGCGCGTTTGAAGCGGAAATGGAAGAAATCTCAGTCGTGTATTGCACTTACCGGGTTGGGACCAGGAGGCTTAGGCCCACCGGCTTGTCTAGCCACAATGATTTGGTCAACGGACAAGACTGTGCGTGCTGCTTCGGTGGCGAGCTTGATGGCCCAGGCTTTGGAGGCTAGGAGATCGAGGATGCCTTCCTCTTTGGCATCGAGGGTACCGGTGTTGTTGTTGTTCTAAGAGGACAAAGTGTGAGTACAGTATACATTGTTCGATGGAAGAACCTACAGCTGGAAAAGGGCTTCGCTGGCAAAGGGAACATACCTCAACGTCAACACCAGTGTTGCCATCCTCGTTCTTGTGATGCGTGGCGTATAGTCTGCTCAGAGTCTCGGTGGCGTCGAGGCCACAGCTCTCGGCCAAGGTTCGGGGAATCACCTCAAACGCCTCTCCGTACTTCTTGATGGCGTACTGGCTGAGGCCAGACGTCTTCTCGCCGTGGGCTTGTATCTGGGCACTGAGCTGGATCTCCGTGGCACCAGCGCCGGGGACAAGACGAGCATCACGGGTGATGGCCTTGACAACATTGACGCCGTCATCTACAGCGCGCTCGACATCGTCCAGGTGGTTCTGGGTGGCTCCGCGAAGGACCAGGGTGGCAGTTCTGGTGATCTCGTCTTCTTGTCTGAAAACGGTGACTCGGTCACCTCCAATCTCCAGCGTCTCCACGACATCAATGCTGCCCATTTCGTCGGGCATCGGGGCCCCGAGTCTGGCGAGAGGGGTGGCACCGACGACGCGGCACACTCGGCGCAGTTCGAACTTGCTGAGGATTCGGATACACAGAATACCGTATCGGTTTAGATAGTGCATCGCCAGATCGCCAACCTTGTCACCGCAGACGACAACTCGCAGGCCAGAGTCATGCAGCTCCTTGATAGCGGTCTCGAGCTGAGCTTCTTCACCCTTGCTGAAATCCATCATCTCCTTAGCATTGTGCAGCAGCACAGTGCCCTTTGTTTCCGTCTGACTGTTGTCGATGGGACAGGTGAAAACGGCCACTTTGGCTCGGTGGGCCTTCTTGACAGAACCTGCAGGCTCCTTGGGGAAGACCATGCCCTTGACGACCTTGCTCTGCTCCAGACTGCCGCCCATGATCTTTACGACGCGAATGTTGTCGACGTTGAAGTTGGCGGGGGTCTTGGGAAGCACAGCTAGAACAGCCTCTGCGACGAGATCGGCAAGCAGATCCTCGTTACCGTTCTGCTTGCTTGCAATCACGGTTCGAATGGCTTTGCTCAACTCGGCCTGGTTGCGGATGTCTTCCACCTTGTCGACAGCAAGCTTGTCGAGTGTCTCGAGGGCAAAGCTTTGTGCTTTTTCGTATCCGATGACGATATCTGAGGCCTTCAAGCCCATTCGCAACAGATCCTCGGCCTTCCGGAGGAGCTCACCGGCCAGAACAATCACCAAGTTGGTCGCATCGCCCATCTCTGCCTCTTGCTGTTGGCTGGCCATGACGAGCAGCTTGGCGGCAGGGTGAACGACGTCGAGCTCGCGAAGAATCGTGGCAGCGTCCGACGTCAAAATCATCTTTTGCAGGTGGTTGATGACAATCTTGTTTCGGCCATAGGGGCCAAGCGAGGTTTGGACAGTGGACGCAATCGCCCGGCAGGCATCGATGTTGCGCAAGACGGCGCCATCTTCGGAATCGTAGCTGCGTAGATGAACAACAGAAGAGGCCAGACATTAGCAACGGCCGAGCAGCATTTTCGCGAACAAGCTCAGTAGAGTACTCGTGACAGCACTATCCCGTTGCCTTAATTCTACCAACTGGCGGGGTGAAGGCTCGAGGAGGAGGGGCACGAGACTAGGAAAACTTACTTGTTGTAGCCCCCCTTGAACAGGCCCGCGTTCGGGGCATTGGGGATAGTGAGAGACATGAGAGCGGCGAGATGGCGGGAAAAACCAAGCCTGCAGAATCTCACACTCGGATGCGCAGCAGGTTGGATATGGTGATGGAGTCGGGAGGGTTGATGAGAGGCGGCAGCTTGGTCAGTCTATCGCAGCCAAACAAGCTGCCTGGACTGCAGACCTGCAAGGCATGTTACTCGGGCCCCGCCAGAAAATCTGTGGTCGTCGAGCCTCGAGGAGGCTGTGGCGGTGCCTGCGTTGTGCCTGTGGCTGCACTGGCTGCACAGCCAATCCGACTCCACTCGCAGGTCTCACCCAGTTCTGGTGACTGGTCAGTGGTGCTGCAGCCTGCACCACCAAAAGGTTCAGTCAATGGGCTAGTCGGGCCATCAAATCGCAGCCTCGTTGCATCGTCTCGTCGCAGCGGCACCCCTTTGTCTTCTCTTGGACCTCCAATCCTCTCCACCGACGCCCTTATCGGTTTTATGGGCTTCGTGTCCCCTGCTCGATCCGCGGCGTCATCTCTCCGCGACATCGTCCCGACTCTCCAGGACTTCGCCCGTCACCGACTCACCCGTCTCCTACGGCCTCACGTCCTCCCTGCTCAGTGCTCATGGGCTACATCAGTGCCCGCGCTATTTTGTCGCACCTTTTCTGATTGACAAATTGACAATCGATTGCTTCCTACCAACAAACCTAACCTCCCATCTCACCACGGCCCCACCCCATTGGCTTTGGTGATTTCAGAATCGCAGCAAATGCATCATTCTGCTTTCTCGCTCAAACCATCATACGCGTATCGAGTGCTCTGAGTCGCCATGGCGCCACCATCATGTAAGTCGACAAGCCCTTTCCATCTCCCTCCCCTGCCTGCGCAAGCCTGCTTTCGTCATTCTGTCTATCCCGGCGCCGCTTCTGCCACAGCCCGCATACCTCGCGAGTCGCCATCCTTCTTTCGCCCACGATTCATCTCTCACAACACAAATCCACTGTCCCTTTTATCCAACCCGCACCGAGAAGCTGTTGTTCTTGTGAATCCCCCCCAAGTCTAGTCCTCGAATTTCCTTGCGCGCATACGCGCAACGGCATCCTAGATCTGACGCGGGTTCTACGTGCCCGCCATGCCTCAGAAGCGAAATGCTCTTCTAACTCTTGACGCGGATCCTTCTCCAGCTGTCCCTCCATCGCTCCCTCCCTCCGTCGAAGAAGCCTACCGCCGCAAATGCGTCAAGTTGAAGAACCGGACGAACGAGGTCGAAGATGCGAATGATGCCGCGCGGTTACGCCTCGCCAGGATCAAGCGACAGGTCGAGAAGCTGCGAATGGAGAGAGCTTTCTTGCTAGAACAACTCTCAAAACGCACGAGCGCCAATGTCGAAGATTCAGACGGCAGTCCAAGCCCGCCACCAACGGTAAGAACCCGAAACTTTCAACAACAAAACATACAAGACCAGAGCCCTTCGCCAGTTGAATAAACGATCTCATCGATGACTAAACTAACGCGCGGGGAATCCTTCTTTCCTTTTTCCGTTTTTGTCCTTCCTCTCGCCCCTCTTTTTTTAGCCCAAGGATAAACCATTGCGTATCAAACGAGGGCATAGGAAATCGATGTTACTGGACGGGGATGCCAAGGCCACATCAAACAACTCCTTCAAAGAGCCCGCCTCGCCATCAGACTCTCAAGCTAAAGGCGACGCTGCTGACGATGGCACGACTCTAAACGGTGTCAGAAAGACGTCCAAAACACCCAAGACCGCCTTTGAGCTGTACTGTCTCGAAGCACGGCCCGGTCTTGAAGAGAAGCTCAAAGATGATGATGGGGAGGGCGGAGATGCAGAGATCGATGAGGAGTTGACACATGCGTGGGATGATCTTCCTGCGCCGGAAAGAGAGGACTATCAGATGAAGGCGGATAAGCTCTTGGAACGGGCCCAGAAAGCCAAGAAGGCTGCGAAAGAAGCCAAAGAGGCCAAAGAGGATGCGGAGGAAGAAGGGTATGAAAAGGAGGGCCGATCGCGCCATAAACGAGAGGCGCAGGATGAAGATGTTGAAATGACAAATTACGATACTGAGGATCAGGACCAAGATCATGAGGGGGAGGGAGATGGAGATGGAGATGGAGATACGCAAATGGGTAAGAATGGAGATGACTAGAGTATTTGGTGTAAAGGGCTTGGCTTTTTCTGTTAATTTTTTTTTTATGTTTTCCACATGGGGCAATGTGTATCAAGACACGAGGATGTTGGGAACCTAGCAAAATACGCTCCCAGATATAAGGCAAGGCGTTCTGTCAAAAAGTTTTTTCCTCCATCTTTTCCCCTGTTCCGGGATGTGTCTCATTCGTTTTGAAGGTGTTATTAGTCTACCACTGTATGTGCACCGTCTTTCTCAAGACAAAGAAATCATGGCTAAGATAATCAAGACATTGATACTTCGTTGCGAGGGCAGTCAAAGAATGATGCCCCTTTCTGGAGACAGTCTGATATCCGTCCCTGCAGCACGCAAAGCAGTAATGCGGAAATCACTCGACGAGAATGTCTTGTGGCCAACTCATCTCCCCTCGCCAGGGTTGTACATTATAAGAACTCAAGTAGGTACTGTACCTAGGTAGACAGGTAGACAGGTAGACAGGTAGGTAGGTAGGTAGGTAGGTAGGTATTTCTTCAAAGACAGTCTGCGCCCATGGTCAGAAAACAGACGCCTTTCCAACTGTTATGGAAGATAGGCGGCAAGCCTGGGATGATTACTTGAGACTCCCCCCACTGGGCGTGGAGGTACTTAAACAGCTAGGAGGGCATTCTTGTCCTTTCTCTTTCTTTCTTCCTTAGTTTTATTGATAACCATTTCCTCTCACGCATACATCCACTATCCGTGACGAACCCATAACACCAACTCCAGATATGCTAGAAGTGATGAGTGACTGATGTACAAAGAAGAAAGGAAACAAGTAGATATGATCTGGCTAGATCGGTTGTCGTTGTTGTTCAAACAGACGAAAAGAAAAAGAAAATCCAAAAGAACGCTTGCCTGCCCGCCCTGTAATTCCGAAGCAATGTATCCTCCTAAATCATTACCCCTCGCTCCTAGTTCCACTGTCCCCCACAGCATCACTCCTTGGGGTCTCTACACTTCTTGTTCCAACTTCCTATATCTCGCCGGCCCATAAATCCACGGCAATATTGATGCATGCCACGAAGATTTCCATGGCAATAAGTACAATCACTGCGGTGGGTGTCCTGTTAGCTACATCGTTCTTTCACAAGCATACAAGGCAGGCATCCGAGAGTGGCAAGCACGCATGGATAAAGCATCAAGACGAAGGCTGAAGAAAAAGAGGGGAGCAAGAGTCAGGGCGTTGCAATAAACATACCAATCCATTCCAGCTTCTCGCCATGCCCATGACTCAATTGGTCTTTCAGAACAGCCAGCAAATCCGCAATGACATCCAGGCGCTCATTGAGCAGCCCCACGCGCTGATCCATCTCGAGATAACTCCGCACGGCTTGGTACACGGGCTCGAGTTGCGGCTCAACCCAGAATAGCTCTGGCGTATCGAGGACAGACCCGTTGAGATGGATGGCAATGCGGAGGATGAAGAGGTCCCCGATTTGCATGTTGATTTGCTTACGCGAGAGGTTGATTTTGCCGGTCAGGGCAATGTGCGCGGGTATGTCTTTGCAGGTTTCGACGGTCGTGGAGATGAGTTCTTCGTAGAGAGATGTCTGCGCGGCGGAGGAGGCAAAAGTCAGTAGGAATCTAGGATGCTTGACTTGGGGTGGCAAAAAAAATAGTCTATTTCTCTGCTGAAGAGAGAGCAGGGGAGAACAGGACTTGGCGAGCTTGTGCCTGTGCGAGGGCTGCTGCTTACCTTGACGCTTTGAGCGAGGGCGTGCGATATAGACAGCTTAATCATGTAGTTATTCTTGTCCCGCAGCGTGATAAAATCATTGTATATCCGCGCTTGATACTCGCGCGTGTAGTAAAAGTTGAACAGCTCCGTCTCTATATCGTCCGGCGCCAGCTTCTCCAACTCAAACTTGGCAATCTCCTTGAGGAACTTGGCCTCCTGTGCTTCCGTCATGCCCCATATCACCACGACGCCGTAGTCGAAAAGAAACACTTCCGGGGTGTGGACTTGTATATCAAAGTCTAGTGTATTCTCCGCTGCGGGCGCCTCCTCCGTAACACTGGGCCCTAACAAGGCTTCAGGATTCCTCATGTGTGGTGCAGCATCAAGATCATGATGGTCAGGGTATGTAGAAGAGAACCCTTCTTCTTGGAATGCAGAATCTTGCCTTGCGCTTTCCAGGCTAACGGTGCGTTGGCGACGGGCTTCTTCTTGCATGGTCTCGCCACCTGTTGAATGGCGACGCTCGTAGGACATGACGGGGTCGTGCCGTATTCTGCTCGATTTTTCGTATGAATAGGGGGTATAGATGCACTCGTCGATCAATTTGGGATTGGCGCCGCGTGTTTTGCCTCGTCCTTTGAGGAAGCGCATCAATGAGTCCATTTGGTACTTATCGGCGGTACAGTAGGCAGTGACGCGGGGAAGACGGTCGCGATCCCCCTTGCCGAGACGAGCAGCATCTCTTCTCGCCGTTGGGTCCTTAATTCTGGTATACTGGGAGTAGACATCCCGTCCGCTTTCTTCATCCTGGCCTTCGATGTCCGGGTTGGGTAGAAGCTTGAGCTTCTCCGTCTTCTTCGTACTTCTCTGAGGTCCGATCTTAGGTCCGAGATGGGACTGGACGATGGGTGGCATGCTGCCGTGGCTGTTGCGTCTCGTCAATTTGTTGTTCAAGGCTGTCAGCGCGGGAGGGTGAGGTCCCGTGCGGGAGGTCCCGGCTGGTAAGCTGCCAGACAAAGCTGGGCTGCCTTGGGGTGAGTAGGGTTCCGGCTCGAACGTCCTCGTGACGGGGTCGGGACTGAATGTCACCGTTCTCATCGATCGCTGTCGAGGCTGCGCGGCATCGTGAGGGTTCGGGATTAGAGGCGTGTTCTCGCTGATGACTCGAGGCTCCATGATGTAGGCTCGGGCAAGGATGAGGAGACGATAAATGATCGAAATTGAAAAACAAAGGGAAAATAGCACAGAAAGTGCAGCAGTAACGGCGGTACTGCAAATCAAGTGTCTGCCGTGATGGCTGCCCGCAGTCGGAGCTGGTCTCAGCTTGTAGTCGCGCGGCCGGATCGATGGGACTTGATGATGTTTCGAAGTGGCTTTAGTCGACACGATGAGTGGTAGGTATGTCTGTGTAGGTCGAGCTGATATCGAAAGATTCGCTGATCATTGGTCGATATCTTCTTTTTCTTCTTTTTCTCCCCTCACTTATTCTTTTACTTTGTCGCCATCGAAGCCAAGCAAAAGGCTAGTCAACAAGCGATGAGGTCAAGCAAGCAGGCAAAGCACTGAAGCAGTCATGAAAAGGTGCAAGTGGATGCGCAGTTCAGCGGGGCGGCTCCAATCGGTCCCATTTTTCCCTGGTCATTTCCGAATCCATTTGCATCTTCCTCGAAAGGAGGTCAGTGACCTTCATCTGACGCGACATGATGCTTCTCACAGACCAACAGCCTACAGGCTACCCTAACGCCAGGAATTGAAGACCTTTCATAACAAGTATTGGCTGTGACTTGTCAAGGACGATCACGTTCTCAATTACGGGCTCAATGGAGTACGATCCCGTTCGCCGCCGCTCAGCATACTACAGGAAATACTTGCGGTGAAACGATGGTCAGAAATAGCTTCATGTCTCAAACACACAGCCCATCATCTCTAAACCAGGACTTCGTTCTATACGGTGATCCACCGATACTACACGCCCAAACAAGAGGCCCATCCGGTATTTGCACCATTGAAGACGCGCAATTCACCACTTGCAGCATCGCTCAGCCCTCAATCGTCTTCACATGAATCTTGAAACCAGCCCTATTCAGACGATCCACGTAGCCTTGGCCCAAGCATGCTGGCGTATACAAACCGCCATCCAATTCGAGATCGTCTTCTAGAATAGTTAAAGCACCCTGTGCGAGGAAAATGCCCGTAACTAGATAGCGAGGTAGTTAACATTCGCGTTGTCCTCTGATGACAGTGGCGCAGGGCCATATTCCTTTCAACCGGACTTCATTTTCAATACTCACGAGTATACAAGCCTCCGTGATACCAAGCGCGACAGAATGCCTTCTTCGTCGGATTGCTGGCAAGGTCCGGCGATGCAGTTCCACGATACTCCAACTCTTCCCGAGCCATGTCCTCTCTGCTAACACCCTCTCCGGGCTGATAGACAAACTTCTTGACGAGGATCCTGAATGGCGCGATGAATACCAGAAGCAGTCCTCCAATCGCGAGAGCAAGATGGACGGCAATGCCATGCAGCCAGTTTCGTGTTTTGAAGTACTCTGCCCACGTAAAATTGGGCCCATAGAATTCACCCTTGCGGCTAGGGATCTCGTGCAAAAGTCCCCATGTCCTTGTGACAACAGCTTGGTCTGTCTTTTCTGCGAGAGAGGTGGTCACGATTCCCAAATTGGGCAGCGAGGTTACGCCCAAAATTCCTTGTAAAAGGGACCTCTGGGGCCTGGACCCTGACGTGTGGGGGATTGGGGACATGGCATATGGCTTGGCTGCTTCTACTACCTCCTTCAATGAGAAGTGCTCAAAGTGAACCAGGACAGTAGCCAAAGTCCCTCCCGAAGGCTTGCTCCTGTTCTGAGTTTTAGAAAAATGGGAGGCTAGTCTAATGCTAGGGCTTTCTAGTTGCAAACGTACTCGAGCTTGTGGATTGTGACCACGGCATCCTTGGTCGCGGCGTCAAGGGCTTTGCGCAAATGTTGCGCCATGGACCACGTCACCAAATCAGCAGGCGCAGACTCGATACCACTCTGCGGGAGCATGATGGCACCCGTTTTCTTTGCGGTGCCTTCATATTTTTTGATCATCTGGGCAACCCAAGGTGCCTCGCCGGTGCAATCAATATAGTGTGTGCCTGCTTCGGCGCAGAGTCTGAAGGTGAGCTCGCCATACAGACAGTAAGGCCCGACAGTGGTGATGACGACGCATGTTTTCTCAACAAGAGACTTCAACTGAGCCTCATCGTTGATGTTGACGAGCTCGATACCTACAGCAACCATCAATAGCTCATTCTCAGAATTTCGGCGTCTTATTCGACGGGCGTTGCGGGCTTACTGGGTGCGAGCCTGTCAGGGTTCAGCTTTTGGCATTCTCCAACAAGGATCTGGAGCTTCGGCTCTGAACGCCCAGCGACAGCCCATCTCAGATCAGTGGGCAGGTGTGTGGCGATGTGCTCCGACGTCAATTGGCCAGTGTAACCTGAAGAACGTTAACAAAGTACGAGCTGTCAGTATTGGCGGGCGTCTCAAAGTTGATGTGGAGGATCAAGGCAGGGCAGCATGGTACCTGTGGCTCCCAAGACAATCAAATCATACTGTCGACCATGCTTTCTTCTGGCCATGATGTGTGGCTGTCTATAAATAGCTTGCAGGGCTAGCGAGGTGTGTTGACTGCGAATTACGCTGAAGAACGACGAAGTGCGGAAACTGTTGTCGTCGGGAAGGTTGCTCCTGAGGCAATCACGTCACAGGAATTCCGAGAACAAACACAGGGAGATCGCGATGGATGAGTAAGGCAAGAAGCCCAAGTGAAGGGAATGCAGAAAGCACAAGTGCATTGCCTACGCCGTACGCAGATCGTCGGATTGACCGTCCCAAGTTAGGTTACGAACTTACGTCACACCCCAAGCCCAACTCATGAACAGTTTACCTACTTCACCGAGCCAAAGCGATACAGACTTGTGACACTGGGAATTTGGAAACAAGCACCAGAAAAACGAGAAGCATCGACGGAATTTCACGGTATTCTTTTTCATGCCTGTATGTTCTGCACTGAAAACATTATCCTCCGTAGTCATTTGCCACAGGATCGATTTCGACATTTGATGCACATGTACCTACGTCAAGAGCTCTCATCCAAATTGAGTTGCAACCGGCTGGCGGGGTCCTCTCAAGGCTTTCAAGAATGAAGTCACGAGCCCCACCCAATAAGGCAAGACTTGGAGTGAGTCGTGACATGAGACGATGAGATGATGTGATTATGTACTTAGAGTAAACAGGATGGCTTCTCTGTGATGCTTCATGGCCTTCGCGTTGTGACTTTACGGTCTCTTAGATGGGAATCATGGCCGACTCATCAGTGGAAGCCAATGGACACCACCGAACGACGCGACATAGTGTTTGTCCATGAATTGCTGGTCCTTCTATAAGGACGAATTGTGCAGTAAAACCAAAGCACCCCTCGTCAAACTGCGAAACGATTCGACACAACTGGCTATATGACTCACTCCAGAGTTGATACATATGATGGATGCCATAATTGATGAAGGGTGAAGTGAAACTTCGGGATTCCGGAACCGTCAAGGGCAAGATAAGAGTGCACGTCATGTGACCTAGCATGTGATCTCTACGACCGGCATTGTGGTGTGGAGCGCCCACATTTCCAGATTCGCTTGCTCCAGTGCACTCACGTGCTTGCCCTAAGAAAAACACAACTCTAGCATTTCGGTGGACACGGCCGCAAGCGAAGTCGAATCTCATCATCTCCGCCCGTCACTTGTCGTCTTCCAGCCCAACGACAACCTCACAAATCATTCAAGATGACCAAGCGAACCAAGAAGGTCGGCGTGACGTATGTTTTGACAACGATACAATTGCAAATTTATGTAATGTACACATGCTAACATTGTCTGCAGCGGTAAATACGGTACCCGGTAAGTTTGTCGCGACGCTCATTGTCATGCGATACCGACCAACACGAATATCCCCGAACTCCGACGACGCACTCGAACTTGACGATGCAGCAAACTCCTGGTGGCTTTGGCTGGTGGGTGTAAGGACGACGTGAGAGTTTGAGCTCGAGGCACCCGATATCGAAGCCTATCCAGACATTTTTCGCAAGCAAGATAATGTGTCCGCTACCGAGCCAGAGCCAGCGGAAGAAGGATACGCTCGCTTACTCATGGACGAATCTGCGCCGTCGATTACCGGGATAACCCTAACTCAACCTGGGGGACAATTGAAACTAATCGCCATTTTCCGAACAGTTATGGTGCTTCCCTGCGAAAGCAGGTGAAGAAGATGGAAATCACACAGCACGCCAAGTACACCTGCACCTTCTGCGGAAAGGTTACCGTCCGCCGCCACTCTACCGGCATCTGGAACTGCAAGTCCTGCAAGCGCACCATTGCCGGTGGTGCCTACGTTGTTGCGTATGTACCGTCATGGATCTCGAAAGATGAGGAGACGATGGGAACGGCTGGATTTTTGGAGGATTGGATGAATGCTTGGCAACGACTTTTCGCCCGATCCGATGAAATTCTCTGCTCAAATACGTCTTCTCATATCTCCTTCGAACAACACACTAACCTCTTGTCATAGCACTCCTGCCGCTGCCGCCATGCGATCAACGTTGCGACGATTGAGAGAGATTGCCGAGGTATAGAGGAGGGTTATTTGGTACGGGGACGGGGCTGTGAAGGGCTGTTTATGAACACATCTACCATTGAAGCCCTACTCTAGCTCAATGAAAAAGTCGGAATTGGGTTTGAGACGATGCAGCCTTTACCTTGTGACTGTGTTCACTTGCTCGCTTATTCTCACTTGAGAATCAATATCTGTGATCAATACCGTCAATGATATAGTACGTGAAACGATCGGTTCATGACGCAGAGGACCTATTTACTGTACATGAAACAATGTAAGTGGAGGCTGGCCGCCTCACAAGAGCATGAAGCAACTATATTGGAAATCCCTGCCCATTTCAGAATGCGATGGGTATGCGAGAGACGACAACATCAGCTAGCACCTGGAATGTAGGTTCAATGGGTCATGGATGGTTGATGCGCAAGTGCTTTCTATACTAGAGAGTGCCGCTAACCACGGCGCCTTTGCGATTAAAGCCGCTTGGTGCCTCATGCCTCATTGCATCAATAGCCCGCCTGAGGCAGTTCCAAGTCTTCCGCAGCCGCTGAATATGCCGCACTTGCAGCCCACTTACAAGACCCCAGCCACACTACATAAACTTCCTTCTCGTCACAACGCGGACCCGTACACTAGGTGTCAAAAGGTCGTCTCCTTGACGGATATGTATGCATATGTGGATGTCCATACGACGGATCAATTTGTCGCTTGGGGGTTGTAACTTGTGGCGCGCAAAATCACGGGACGACCAGGAGAAAGTTGAAGGTGCACATGAAGACGGGACAAGCCACGTGGAAACAGGGCGTACGAAGGTGCAGAGGCAATATACAATACCTTCAGAGAGCCTTGGAGTCCGGAACGATCTGTCTGTCTGGCTAGGAGGCTATTTGCTGATTATCAGCCCATTGATGAGGTGAGACCAGATGTGGTTCATCACCTGCAGCGAGATCTAAGCGGATCCGTGGAACCCGAACCAAGTCGGCAATCTGATCTGCCTTCGCAGGTAACTTATCCCGTTGACTGATCTGTAAAACCACCAAGAGGATATCGGATCGTCGCCCTGAAAAAAAAATCCCTTCACTCTCTTTGAAGTATCATTACAAGCAGTCCATCCATAGAATGTTCTGAAACGACCATACGGAGCACAAATATCCCTGATGCAGGTTGGGACCCTTGAAGGGCTCTCGATGACCTTGGGCCGTTGATCACAGTGTCTTTGATGATACAAACAACATTCGCACCATAAACAGAGGCACAATGCGGCGTTTTCCGAAGCCACTCTTTGTCGCCAAACATGTTAGTCGTAAGGTTGTCGTCCAGTGTCACGACTCACGACTCACGACTCACGGGCCTAATGCGTAGTCGCCTCGCATCGCACAATCCACGTAACCTTCTGAGGACGTCACACAGAGAGGGATGCACATTGTACAGCGTACCACTTCTTCACGTAACTTGTCCTCCCACCCCCTTTTCCCCTCCATCGGATAGAGGCTCCGGACGCCTCCTCAGTCCTGCAGGCTCCAACCTTCAATGGGACGGTTCTCGTGTGAAGAATGGGAGCCACGCCCGGGTGAGGCTGTTGCTGGACATTGCAGTCCTTTTCTTTCCTCTCAATGGCAAATATAGGGCTTCAAGGGGGAGGCGAAGCGAAGCATTGTGGACATTTGCGCCAAGTTGGAAGTTTGCTGCACTGCTCGTTCGTGAAGAGTCCTCCAGAGTCCAAGTGCCGACCGATGATACACGACAACCAGGCCGTTTAAAGATGCGGGCGGCGAAACATGGTGCCAATTCAAAATCCAGTCACCGTACCTAGTTAGTTCAATATTCTAAGCACATATTTATTAGCTCCGGAAACCAACGAAGATAGACGTGGCCTTACTCCGTGTGTGTTATTACCCGCCAGCCAAGTCGTACCGGGTATGTATGTACATAACGGTACAGTAGGTATGAGGGAGTCAGGTATGTACGGAGTATGTAGGTAGGTAGAGCGTCGAACGTGATAACCTCATTCGATAACCTGGCATGATGTACCTACAGTGCACGGATAGGTACCTACAGAACACAAATTCTGAGCATGAGGAAGAGGCATGTGAAAAGCCAAAAGAAAAGCCAAAAAACGATGTAGCAACAAAGGCCGGTTCTTTTCTCCGCCCTCATTCCTTATTCTTTCACTTTCTTCCATACTTTCATACCACTCCGTATGTTTCAAAAAGGTAATTTAATTACCAACATGACATTGTTATTCTTCCTTTCGCGCTCACCGAGGTGGCGCTCCAGCTGGCAGAAGTCACGCCTGCTTTTGTACACGTGGGAAGTTATCGGCTGTGGCCATCTTTTCTCGCCACAGACGGTAGACCAGACCAGACTAGACCAGACCAGATGGGTGGGCACCACAGACCCCCCACACAACCCAAAATGAGAATTGGTGTTCTTATTCTTGTTTGAGCTTGTCCAAGTTGCTTAATAATAATAATAAAGCAGAAGTATACAGAAGGGCAAAGAGAAGGGGCGTCAGAGTACGTCCAATGTCCATACAATACCAATTGTTTAATGTGTCCCAGAACCTGGGAGGCATTGACTGTGTACAACTGCAACAGGTACCTCTGTTCCTTATCCTGGCAAAGTCTACGTATTCCCCGCGCACTTTCCCTTGCGCAAGGCCACGATGGCTTCAACGTAGCGATTAAAACACAGACGAACAACATACGTTACAAATGCTCGAAGAAGCATACATACATATATGAATATATATAAATCATGATAGGAGGCATAACTGGAGGGCAGAACTATGTAACAAGGTTTCCTGCCTTCCGTAATAACCCCTCTTCCATACCGCTCAGCATCGCTATGATAGGTATTAGCACCCCTGCTGCCTTGTGCTTCCTCCCACCCTCTTGCGCGCGATTAGGTACACACCTAGAATAAGTTATGACATATGTACATGTGAATATATACTCGTAGATTGTAATACTGTCGTTCACGTTGCTTTGAACATGAATTCCCAAAATCACACTAGAACGGACACGCCCTAGTTCCACTATATATAGAGCAGTCGTGAATGTCAAAGGTTCGCTTGCGTCTTGTTGTCCGAAAGGGGAGCAGACTCCTTGATGCTGATTTTGACTTGCCCGTGAGTGCAGCCTGCTGGTCTTGGTGTCCGCTGTCCGAAGTCTGTGCCAGTCCGAGACGCTGCATGATGATGTACATGATGGCCTCTCGTCGTCACGCCCGCCCTACGGAGTACATATGTACCTACATACTCCGTAAATCAATTCATGGCTAGGCGGCGTTGTCGTCTGCAGCTGCTGATTGGTCGAGAGTCGCGGCCATCACCAATTTGACACCATACCAAAACCCCCCCATCTTCCTCGAGTCCTGGAATCCTGGACTCCTGGCACGGCACCACCACCACCACCCCACCTTTGGCTTCCTGCGTGCAATGCGCTAATCATGAAGTCGGTGGCCGCCTTTTTGATAGAGCTCGCGGCTTTACTCCGTAATCAATTGTTGTACATTTGTGTTACGACGGGCACAAATTGTCTCGACCCTCGACTTTGTTGATCCGTCTGGCCCAAGAGCAGGACATGGTCCGGCTCTGAGTCGGGATCGGGCTCCATAATAATAATATGTAAGTGTGTTCTGAAAGCCTGCGCCACGTCGCTGCCGACGTCCATCCAAACTTTGCTTCTTTTCCGCATCTTCCTCTATCGCCGCCCTTCGGCACTCCCTTGGCTTGTCGGCTAACGTAGAGTCTAGACTCTAGACACAGGCTGGAGACGACGTAAAACCTACCTACTCCGTAGTCCGTACACTGCCATAATGTACAGTACTGTAAATACTACTCTGTACGTATGCATGTATGTACGTATATGTAGTACCTAGGTATATCAAGGTACATAGCTCCCACTGCGCGTGCCACCAGCCACGACCGCGACTTGGCCCCGCCAATATTCACCAGTGACCAGTGACGGTGTGACCAAACAAGTCTGGCTGCCCCACTGCTTTCACCCGCTCCAGCCGCGTGAGGAGTGTCAGTCTCCCGGTGCAGCTGTCAATGGCCATGGGCAAGGCATTGGCAACTTGCAAATCAAGTACCTTACCTACTGTACGGTTCTGTAGACTGTACTCCGTACCTATGGTAGGCTATGGACCAGCCCTGAGGCGAAACCCCGTGCCCCGTCACCCGTGCAGCCGTCCAAGTCGCCGCAAGCTGCAACCGACCAGACAAAGTCCATTGCTCTGTAACCTGTAACCTGTTGCTCTATCGATCGCTGTTGCTCGCTGCCTGCAATCCGCCTGCAATCCGCCTGCAATCCGCCTGCAATAATTGCCTGCAAATCACCTGCATTTCACTTTACATGTTTTCGTCAACCAAGCCTCTACACTCTCCATCCTGGCGTCATGAACGAACCTGAACAGTGCATCATATGCTTGGAGCCTCTACCGCGTGCCTCGACCTCGACATCGCCTCTGCCCTCTCCCGCGTTGTCCTCGGCCGTGAACGCTGGTCACAATGAGGCCACCGCCGCCACTACCACCACCGACACCACGCATCTGACAGCGTCTGCAGCGGCTCCAGACTCAACCTCGGCCGTTCCTGCTGCTGCTGCCGCCCCCGAACCAAATCATCTCGACATTGTTGCATCTCTAGACGGATGCGAACATGTCATTCATGATGTGTGCATCCGCTCATGGGCTCAAAAGACAAATACTTGCCCCATTTGCAGGACATCCTTTCATTTTGTTCGCGTTTACAACGGTGTAGATGGTACGTGTAACACCACCCATCCCCTGATTCTTCATCATCTTGTTCCGTTTCGACTCCGGCACGGCAACCTGAATGAGGTAAATCAATTCAAGAAAAGCCCCTCGAAGAATTCACTCTGACTGACGAGTGCTTTCGTCGTTCCTCTAGGCACCGCAATCTCGACGTACGACGTAAAAGACCGGAAACAAGTAGCCGAATTCGATGTCCAGACCTGGTTGGGCGACAACCTCGCAGAAGAGGAAGAAGAACAAGGCAATCCCTGCCCTATATGCAATTCGGCTGAGCGAGAGGATATCTTGTTGCTGTGCGACAGCTGTGATGCTGCTTACCACACGCATTGCATTGGCTTGGATTATGTTCCCGAGGGCGACTGGTATTGCATGGAATGTGCGCACATGTTCCAGCTCACAGATGACCGTCCTGGCCGTTCTGATCAAAATGATGCGGAGCCCACCTCTCCAAGGCCTCAGGTCGCTCATCGTCCGACCCCTCGGGATGTACGAGGCTATCATGTGCGAACACGTCAACGTCTGAGGAGAGCCCGTAGGCAAGCTCGGAATGCCGAATGGCAGGGCGCCTGGGGACAGTTTTCCGGTCGATTCTACGAGATGAGTGATCTTGATCTCGATAACCATGATGACGAGGACGATGATCTCGAGCAATTTCGTCGCTTTCAGCAGCTCGATCGCAGGGAGTTGCAGCGGTGGCAGCAGCGTATGGACATTGCCAATCGGCTCGGTGCTCGAGATACGTTTGCCAGCACCATTCCCCCGCAGATCAGCGAACGCCTGCGGCCGCCACAATCACCTATCCAGGAAACTCGTGATGAACGTCGTGCGTGGGGTGCTTTCGACCGTGCGCGAGACGCAGAGTCGAGCGCCACAGCAGCTCGAAAACGCAAGAGCCGATCGACCACTGCATCACCGGCAGAACCGCTGCAAGAGCCGGAGAGAAAATTGAAGCGTCCGCGTACCAGAAGGCTGCCTACGCAGGCCGAGGCCTCGGCATCCGCTCCAACCCCTACTTCGGGTCCGTCGGCTTTCTCGGGTCCGTCAAGCTCAAGCGTGCGTCCAACAAGTAACGCGACATCCTCGCTGAGGCATGGCATCACTCGCTTGGAGACCAGCACTCCCTTGGTGTCGTCGCTACTGAAAGAACTCGAACCATTGGAGCCGAATCCCTTTTCGGAGGACGAAACGCCAGCGATGACACCAACCTGGCGGATTCCGCCCGAAGCTTCGTCACCGGCACTTTCCCCTTCGCCTTCGTATCAGGGCACGCCCAGAGCTCTGTCTTTAACTCCGCCCCCTCTTCACAGTCTCGGTAATCGACCTACATCACCGACGCTGTCACTCAGTACTCACATTGAACCTCGATACCCCCCTGCCAACTACTCCCCCACTCGGCCGAACAGCGATCACGCCGAGGTTGAACCTCGCGTAGTTCACGTTGAGTCTCGTCCCCTTGAATTGCGTCAGCTTCGGCCTCGGTCTCGACGGTGCTCCCCTCAGTCGCCATCCGCAACAGAGACCACGACGCCAGCACGATTGACAATGACGCAGGATGACAAGAAGAGCATCAACGAGATTGTCAAAACTGCTCTGCAGCCCCATTGGCGGGCCCGGAAGTTGACCACCGACCAATATGCGACCATCAATCGAGACATTTCGCGAAAACTTTATGATGAAGTGAAGGACGCCGCCTCGCTCGACGGAGAAGCCCGGCGAACGTGGGAGGCCAGAGCCACACAAGAGGTCGCTCAGGCTCTCGCTGCGCTCCCAACATAATCACAGACACACAGACATGCACAAGGCGAGGATTTTGCTTTGGTTCTTCGGCGTTTTCGTCTTCTTCTTCTGCTTCATAGGCCAAGCGAACAACCCGTCGCGGTGATGAGATATACCCAGCATCTTGTTTTGGTGTTTTCTAGGTTTGAACTTGTTCCATGGGGGGAGGGAGTTTGATCATTTGTTCCGCTTTGGACATGAGAGTTCGCTGGCGTAAGATTTAAACATCTATGCGAGAAAGTTTTGTGATGGTATCTTATCATAGTATCGGGAAAGAAGTACATGCTTGTGTTTGCAGCCGAGATGAGGGATGAGAGATGAGGGATGAGGGATGAGAGATGAGAGATGAGAGATGAGAGACGACTTTGTATTTTATAGCGTGGGAACGATGCTTTGACACTTTGTGGCGTTGGTGCCGAAGCCATCAGGGCGTTTTTGGCGATTTTACGATGATTTGCCATGAGACAACAATAGCGTTTCAGTACCTAAACATATATTTAGCCATGGAGCTTGACTGATTTTCATCACGCAAGAATGTGGACAACGCGCGAGCACCGGTTTGATTCGAAGAATCACGAGTCCAAGCCCTCATTTGCTGCATTTGTCCGTCGAGCGAATCCTGCAAACTTTGCTGCTAGAATCACGACTTCGGGTTCCCACTGCGAAGAAGATACTAGGGGCTCGATGCTTCAAATCGCAGGCCTATAGTACAGGTAAACGTCGACGATGTTGGCCAAACGAAGACGCGGTGTGGCGAGTCGCGACACGGCAATCCAACACCGGGACCAAGCTCGACGTAATTTGTCAGCAGTATCTATCTAACAGAGCCCGGTATGTTTTTATTCAAAAGAAACAGGCACCGCTAGCGAAAAGACTGCTCTGGAGTTCACTCTCGGCACTCGTAAATGATCAGGACGTTCTGGAGGTGGAAACGGGTCTTGACGATAAGGTAAATGGTGCCTTGGAGAGGAAAGAAAGAAAAAAGTCTTGGAAAAGTGGGAGCTCAGCTGCTTTTTGTGTAGGGGACCGGCTTGAATGTGGTGCCTCAGGCTTGAACAATTCTTGAGAAACCCTTTTCCAGAACGGCGGCCACGATTACCTAATAAATAAGCCAAGTTGCTTCGCCGGTATGTACCTCGTACCTGCAGGACAACGTGAAGTGGAGAACCTTTGGACCAGCCTGGGTTGTAGAAAAGTTGAAAGAACGCGAAAGTGGTCATTTTCGTCCGTCTCGCAGCTCGCTCTGAGAGAGAAGAGAATCGCATCTCTCCAAGAGGCCAGGGCCACATACTTTTGTCGCCGTCTCCAATCACAACAATGGCCGCCTCAAGCAGAGGGCGGCGCGCTTTGCAATCGATCCTACGAGGTAAGGAATTGGTCAAATCCGTCTTGCATGTTCACCGAACCACTTCTGGGCCGCAAAGCAGGCTGGAGAACCCCGGACTACAGAAGATGATATCCAGGCAAGAAGGGGGGGGGGGGGGGGGGGGGGGGGAACAAAACGCGTCAATGTTGAAATACTGCAAAGACTAAAACCCTCCATAGCGAATCCGAGTGTATGCTCCCGATGCGCCACGAGCTTCGCCCCCCGAGCGTCTATCCGCCTCTACTCAGCCAGCGCTACAACCTCTGAGGCATCCCCCTCAGATGATACCGCCTCGGCCTCGCACTCCTCCACCTCCTCGCCATCATCATCGACCACACCACCGCGAGTTTGGATCGCCCCAGACTACGTTATCCGATCCGGTCTGATCCTCTCGCGGCCGCCCCTCCTGACGCGCAAGCTGCACCCCTTTGAAAACGCCTTCTTCTTCTACCAGAAGCGTCTAGAGGAGCGCCTCAACACGCCCTTTATACCGAGTATTTACTTCAAGCCCGATACGCCGCGCGAACTCGACTGGAACATTAAAATCAAGGAACGCCAGGGCACTGTTGCGAAAGAACTCGGCGTCTACAAGGGGAAAGGCGCCAGGGCGTGGGACGATGAGCTCAAGGTGGGCGATACGCTGAGCACCCAGGAGGGCATGATCGACAGTCTGCTGAAGGACGCGGAGTTGCGGGTCAGTGATGATGCTGAGGTGATCAAGGCGGAGGATGTGGTCCCTGTGGAGAGGCCCCGAGAGAGGGAGACGGAGGCGGATAAGCAGGGAGATGTGAGGAGGCTGGATCGACGGCTTGACAGGACGTTGTATTTGGTTGTGAAGGGGAAGGACGGGTGGGAGTTCCCGGCGGATATGGTTCAGAGGAATGAGACTCTGCATGTGGTACGTGGTTATATGCTCTCGTGTTATGCTTTACGCTTCCCTTTTTTTCTTCCCTTCCATGCTTCTCTTTCGAGGTTTTCAAGCCGCCTCCCTTCTTTCTTGGTTTACCTCATTTTTTTTTTTTTTTTTGCACCAT
>SRPX01000236.1:0-39022 GCA_018360215.1 Claviceps spartinae | reverse complement strand
GATGATGGGTTGGTTTGTGAATGAAGCTGAATTGACGCATCGCGACGAAAAGTGGAGAAATTTTCGCGTTATTTAATTGGGGCCACTGTACTCCGTTAGTACGGTGGGCGGTAATTTCCAGGGCGAAAGTCACGTGTATACACAGATGCATCCCCTGAGGGCCAGGGAGGGACACACAGAACAAAAGTAAAAAAGTAATCGCATCAATCAATACAAGAACACTCATCCAGACTACTTCAAATTTGACAATTAAGAGTCTCACCTGCCTCGACTAAGCGTTGAGAATATTTTCCACCTAGGTATCGCCAAAATACCGACAAAGACTATCCCTACAAACGAAAAGCTTTCTGCGCGACGAGGTGGACTGGAGACCTTACGCTCAATATGATTAAAAGGTCGCGCCTCACTTTACAAAATCTGGGACGAATTAATTCCGGATCACCCGAGTACTTTTATGGAAAAGTCAATAGGTACATAGAGACCACAGCCTTGGGATTACGAAGCCAAAGCTGGCATTGAGGAGCCGACTCAGGCGTCTCATCTGCCAAAAGATGGACTTGAAGCTTGCAAGGAAGACAAGCTACAGCACAAGGATCTTGTCGATGACTGGAACATTCAGTTCCACCACTATAAGGAAGAACGGCAAAAAGGTCCATCAACTGACTGGTCTTATCCAATCAACGGTAGCTTCACATTTCCAGGAATCGAGCTGCCGCGCGGGGTCAATCAACACTTACAGATTGAATTTTCAACCTGAAGAACAGTCACCAGTGTTGGAGCGGACGATGATACTGAACGCGAGCGAGTCCGCGCGTGGTATCGAATGACACTCAAGCCAATGCGAAACCTCAACAATTGGCCCGCATGGGGTTAACGAATATGACCGAGCCTCAGCGGCGGCAGAACTCTGGGGTGTCTCCGATGTTGCCAACATGATTTCCATTACATCAGACTTTAAGGCAGCGGTTCCGAGGTCGGAGCTGGGATGTTGTGACTCAGGTTTCGCATTGGCTTGAGTCAGTGACTCTTTCAGACGTCGGGAATCCCCAGACATGACCATTAAAAAATGATCAATAGTTTCCGCGAGCACATGTATCGGGTTCATCCAGTTCAGTCAGGAAGGAAGCGGATGCCGCCTTCGCGGTAAATTGGATGAACCCGATTCATATGCTCTTCCTGACTTAACTGGATGAACCGGATTGATGTGTTCGCGGAACCTGTTGATCATTTCCTTGATTATTATGCCTGGGTATTTCCGATGGTTGACTGACAGAGACACTACTACCAGGGTGATGAGAATGGTCTGATACTTCGCCAGCTATTACAATATGACAATAAACAAATGTCCCTCATTTCTCGTTGTATAAGAACAAAGCCACGAGAGACGTATGAATAAAAGAGCTGTGCCAGCCTCAGGTACATATCCCGCTGTTGCATTGCATTGCAGTGCGTCACTATGCTGCCTTTACGTCTCATTGGACTGCATTGCATTACCTACTCTGTACATACATTACGTACATTACATACATACTACACAGATAGGGCGCCACGGCCCACGAGAGAAAAACCTATACTTGCATATGTATATTGTAAATGAAGAAAGTCATGGGATATCATAAGTGTCCTGCCTATATGCCGTATCAAGAAAACGAGATTAAAAAGAGATAAGGAAAAAAAGAAAGACACATTAACAAAAATACGAGCGAGATGAAGAAGAACGTCAAAAATCAGGAGCGCAACGAGCAAACAAGAATGATGAGAAGGAATAGGAGAAGAAGAAGAAGGATAAGAAGAAAATGAAACACAAACCAAGAATAGAAGAAACAAGAAAAAGCCAATCCTTCATCGTGCATTGCACACAAAAGGTCACACAACTCATCACCAGCCCTTCCTGCGGAATAACATCGCCCGCAAGATAATAAAAGCATCACCCGCTAGAAAAACCTGTCCGCGCAAATGACGCCGGCTTCGCAATGCCAGTTAAAAAATAGATCCGCTCGCAAGCGGTAAACATGATGCCGCCCAAACAACACACGTCATTGCGTGCTGAACAACTGAAGCGAAACCATACCATGATCGACTAAAAAAGTCACTCAAAAGAATCAAGGGTTAAAAACCGCAGACGTAAGAAACGGTCCCGCCTCCTTCCCCGCCTTATTCCCAGCCGGAGCAAGCGGACTAGGCGTCAAGCTCTGAACATGAGCATCATGCAGGGCAGGACCACCCGCCGTTCGCGGCACTCGTGCCGAGCCACAGATAGTAGTAGGCGACGTCTCAGGGCTAGCGGGCATCTGTTGAGCCGCGGTATGCGAAGCCCACGGACTGACAAAGTGGGATGGGCCGTGGCTGTATCCATGGAGCATTTCGTGGCTGCGTTGTCGTTCTTGCTGTCTGTCGTGTTCGCTCTCAGCTTGAGGGGCGGGCCCCATCTTGATCATCTCATCTTCCACGTCCGCGAGGAGTGCGAAGACGTCGTCGCCGGCGTAGATGCGGATGCTTTGGATGTCTCCTCGACTCAAAGTGGCGAGGCTTGTGGCTCGGCTGCTGTTGGCGCCGTCTTCCAGGACGGGCTGTTCGAGAATGGTACTGGGGATTTGAGCTACCACTCTTTGTGGTGAGGGGGAGGTGCTGCAACTTCGGTTATAGAAGCTGGACTGCAAGGGACTTCGAGGCGGTGTGGATAGCTCGCGTGGTCCTGTGGGGGATTGGATGCCCCCGGGTGACTGGACTGGCTCTGAAATGCTCGCGGCAGTGGCGTTGGAAGTACCAATGATGGCGGCAGCGGCGATGTGCTCCAGTAACTTCTGTCGTACCCGAGTGCGACGGTTCTCTGCTTGTTCTAGCTTGGCCACCCAGTCATCAATGGAGGCATCCAGCTCGGCTAGAGCCTCCTCCTGCTTCAACATGGAGTTTTGACTGAACTTGGCTACTCGAGCAGATCGGAGATATTGACAAATGCGATGGTGAAGATTACGACGCCCAGCACGCAGGGATTCTTGCGTCTGTCGGAGGTACTCTGTGCGCTCGTCAAGTTGGCGAAGTTCCTTGGACAATGAATCCACGTCCTCAACCTTGAGGACCTCGAAGCGTTCGGCCTGTTCCAGAGCTTGCTTTTGAAGCGCCGATACATCGTCCGCGGATAATTTCTGATTGACGTCAGAAGGCGGCCAGCCCTTGGGAAGTTCCTCAAAGGCTTTTCTCTCTGAGCTGATTGCACGCTTATGTTCTCCATGTGAGTTTTTTTCGTTACCGTGTGGAACTGCGTTATTGTTTCGAACATCAACCGGTTTTCTGGGTCGACCTTGGTCCATGCCGATGGCGGACTGCTCACAGCTCACTCCGCGACGATGTTGAGGTTGATGAGGATGTGGATGAGGATGGTGACGTTGATGATGCTCATCATGATGCATGTGAGGGTTTCCAAATCCGTGTCCATAGGGCGTGGCTTGCGGTGCACGACGATCGTTCTGAGCCGACTTGAAGCTCCTCTGATCCCACGTGTTGGAGGATGCAGGCAAATGATCCGTGATTGATGCAGAAAGAAGAGCTGAGGGAATTCCGAAAGGGGTACCGTCGGCAACGGCGGTGGATCCGGAATGTAGTAGATCGGGTGTCGAGGAGCTAGGCAGATATCGCATCCGGCCATATGGCGACGTGTCTGGGGCACCAGCTCGCGGAGGCAACCGGGTCGTGCTATCGGACGTGGGCTTTACATTAAACTTTCGTGCTTGCAGATGCGCTGCAGCAGGATCGGCGGACGGAGCAAACGAAGGCGACAGTTGATGGCGGATTGCTTGTGACTGAGACGCTTGCTGAGGTTGGACCTGTAGGTGTGTTCGTGTCTGTGTCTCTGTCTGGTGACTAGCAGACCGCTGCGTCCGCGCGTGTTGTTGCTGAAGTAAATACTGAGATTCCTCTCGTCTTCCATCACCCGTGTTATGGGGGGCACTGATGGACCGTTCGTGCACCCTTTCACGCACAGGGGGACAGCCTGGAATTGTCGCTATTCGTCTCAGTCAGATACTGAGCACCTAGGTAAAGGTATATTGGATGCAATGCCAAAACTTACGAGAATCCAAGGGTTCTTGATCTGTGGCCATGCTTCCCACTTCTGGCACGTTGATTTGTATTGGGCGGGGACTGGCCTGTCGGCCGGGTCGATACTGTGAGGCGCTTCCCGCAGTCTGTTTCTCCGTCACGGCGGCCTCCATAGAAGCTTTCGGGTCGAGCGTCCTGTAGATGTTCAAACTTGCCGAAGGCTTGTGCTGAGAATGCGACGGGTACTTGGCAGGTTCTGCTGGTAGCATTCTCCAGGGATAGGACTAGATGAAGAAGAACAGAATGCGTTGTTAGCCTAAAATTCACTGTGTCGACCTTCTTGGCCGTGTAAGAGCGAGTATCTCTACTTACAGAGAGCACCGATGGAGCAGGAGACAACGACCTTGATAAAGGTGTGTGCTCTGTATTGACGAGGCAGTTGGCGATGTGCGCCATGATATTCAACCCCGGTTGTAAACCAACTTTCGGACGTCGGCCAGGTTAACGATGTTAGGTCCCTGGAGGTTGGTGATGTTCTTGTTTAATCGAGAGATGGCCGGTACTGCGTGCGTATGAACAAAGGGTTGGCAAAGATGCGAAAACAAACATCAAGAGCAAGCCACTCTCCCAGCAACCACGCCGAGGAAGATGAGCATCACATATATACCATCTTGATTCTTGGGACAAAGCCGCGGTCAAAGCCCAGCGTGCCTGGGCGTCTGTCGCGAGGCTCACCACTGATTCAACGGTGACCACGGATGAAGGAGCAAGGGTCCCACAGTCTTCAAATCCAGGAACCAGAAAAGTGCCCACCATGACGCCCGAGAACCGAGCGCCGTGGCCGCCATCGCGCTCGACTGAACGCCAAAGTATGCACAGGCCGGCAGTTTGAGACGAAGACTGCGTAGGTAGGCTGCCCTGAGTCCCTGACGGCGGATACATAGGCTGGTGGGGTGGCCATGTGGGAGTCGTGGGAGTCGTGCGAGATGTGGATGAGGTAGATGATGAGGGTGAAAGAAGTGCATCAGGTATAGGGCCAAGATGGCAAGACGGATGAGGGGGCAAAGCGGTGCAAACGCCGCGATGCGCGACCAGAGAGACGCTAGAGAGGCAAGCCGAGGCGAAACGAAACGCGCTACCGCCCCACTAAAAGTTCCCTAAACCAGCGCTGGCTTGAAGCTATTCACGGCATTGGGAGCCCCAAGCGCCGAAACGCGCAAAGGCGACGGAAGACACCATACGGAGTAAACGCTTTGTTCGACTCCTGACTTCTGGCTCTTGCTCTGGCCTCATGACGTGTCTTGTCTTCGTTTTTCATCAGTCTGGTCTCCGTCTGTTATCGACTTCTGCTCTCTTGGGCCGTCGCACCCTTTCTGCGCTCTTTTGTCTACTAGTCTGTCTTTCACGCGAAAGCCGGCTTTGTCCCCAAAATAACCCCAAACTTCCCTTTCTATTGATACCTACTTATGTAGGAATTTATGTAGGAAACCATGAGGAACTTCTCTACAGCCAACTCCTGGCCAGTGAACGGCGTGAATCCTGCTCTGGCTAACCGTTCGCAAGCCGTTTCCACTCCGTCTCACTGTACGCTCGGGCCGGAGCCATGTCCACAACGGGCAAGAATCAAGATGCAAACGACCCGCTTGAATCGTACACGTGGGAAACGTGCCCCGTCTCTGTGTCTCTCTGGAAGAACTTCTACGGTCTACTCAGTATGTAGACTCTACTTTGCAGCGAATCGTCAACACGACGGCGCAATGAGGGATTCTAGCTAACGCCGGTGACGCTGCGGACACTCGTCGCTCACTCTATCGGAGTCTAGCCTAGGCCTACATACCGTCTACTCGTAGTATAACCTGGAGAATACCTAATAGAAACCACTTATTAAACTTGTTTCCTTTACCCTCAGATCTCAATCTATCTGAGAGCTTGCCTTGACAAGAGCTCATCGCCGAGGTCTGATATGCCAGCGGACTCCGAAGAGATCTTACCGCTACATGCTTTGCAGCCCTGCGCAACAGGTATCTGCGATCGTGATCAAACAATGTCGCTCACATCACAAGTCGACCTAGATGAAATCGACAACATTACTGAGGTACCTACATACCTGCGAGCATACTTGGTAGTGTGTAGGTACTGGGTACGCTCTGTAGATGGCGTCTCGATAGCTTTTACCGGAATCGATAGACGGCTCCACGCTCACGGGCACGGACAGACCGGTGGAGAAGGGCCAGACGGCTTCTCTGCACTGATGTTGTCGCGACTCCGTTCACTCGATGCGTCGATGTCCTGATGCTAGGGATTGCCATCTACTTGGTGCGCGCTTCAAATTGTTAGCATCTCGTGCTGGCCTTTCCTGGTGTCACTTTCACCAAACGCGGCACGTTCCGTAAAACTTCACATGTCAGAGCCAGAAATTTCACGTGCCAATACTCAAGAGTTCAAGAATGGAGAAAGAATCGTAAAAGGCAAAAATTAGATTACATATATACCCGACTCCCGAGTGACTGGCGGAAGTCTTTCGCTGTGCGATAAAGTGCCAGAGCCAAGGCGGCATGAAGGGTTATCGCGGCCGCTTGGGCCGAGCGCCAAATTGCCCTGGCGCCAGGCGGGTTCCTGGCCCACACAGTCTACGGAGTACAGAGCCGCAGGGCGCCAACGAATCAGCCCCAAGTTCCAACTAGGGACAAAAAGATCGTTCATCAAAACATACAACAGCCGGTGTTCGCTGGTCGTCACCGACCCAACTACTAATCTGCCGGTTGGTAGCTTATCTATGGGAGAGCGGACGGGATCCCGAGTTCTCTACCACCTATGGTCGTATGTGATTGATCGATAAAGTAAGATAATTTATATACTACTCATTCTACCTGACGGTTGACCCAAGTTCCAGCTCTCTATATCGGCATCTTTGGTTCGCGTTCCCGCACACGTCTGTCGATACGCATGCGATTTCTTTCTAATTACTGGTGCCTGTAAATGTTACCTCAACGATCGTGTTTACCTTGTCCTTGGGAGACTTGTACGCCTGTATGCCAACTTCAGAACTTTGGACCTAAGTAAAGGAGCCGGTACCCTTGTCTCACTTAGGTACACTGTTCACGATGTTCTGCACTCCATGTACGAAAAGAAACACCAAAACTGGAAGCGCAAGAAACACCAATCGAAATGAGCAAGAAAGATTCGATGCACGGTTCTATAGAAACATCCATCAGTCCAGGTAGCCCTGGAAGGAAGTTTGTGCATCTCACAATGCTCCAGGCCGCTGATCTAAATTCACCATGCCGGCCCAGAAGCTGTTCTTTCGGTATGAAGATAATTTAAATACATCCCTTGACAAGAAAACAGGTCAATCACTATCCATGGCGGGTGCGTCCTGCACGGCATCTGCGTTTCGACTGCGACGAGCCTGTTTGACCTTTTCCTCTTCATCGCCGCCCCTCCACGTCCTCCCATGCAAGTGTTTGAGACACGGCTGTCTGCCCCCATCAGGATTGTACTGCCAAGTTGCCCACTTTGTCCACGCTCCCGCTTTCATCTGATCCCTGGCCCTGTGCCCAATCGTGTCCTCTATGAACGCCCCACGCATCATGGCGAGTCGATTCGGAAAGATACGCCCCATGTAATGCGATGTCGAAGCGATATGCGGTTTATCATGCCAGAAAAACATGGGTGTCAAGGGAATAACAGCAGACATGTCCTGTGCCACAGGAAAGTCTCCCGTAAGAGTGGCGGCGAGCTTGCGCAGTTCCGAGTAGCGCATGACTCGATCAGAAACTGCATAGGTCGGTCGACGCCCTGAAGGCAGGCAGATGTATTTGACGGGCCTCGAGGGGTCCGACTCTGAGCCTCGCATAACGGCAAGGAGCGACACAATGGGAATATCATGGACCAGCGCCCAGTCGTGTTGATGAAGCCAGGTATAAGGCGTTTGTACCGTGCGCAACGCCGTACGAACAGCAAGACCAAAGCCCAGGCGTTGGTCCACGGCCTCTATGAACGTGACCTGGCCGCACTCTGTGGATGAAGTTGTATAAACTGCCGGTGTGACGATGTTGCTGGAAGCAGAGCCATATTCTGCCTCGCCGGTGCTTTCCATCAACTTGGTGTCGTCCAGTGTACTCTGCAGGTACTCCTTCAGAAAGAGTGCCTTCACATTGTCTTTGTAGACGACGTAGTCTTCTGCCAGCCTCTGAGTGACATGACCCTTTTTCAGGCGAGGTTGCGCCGCAACTTTATCCCAGCCATCGAACACCACGATTACGTTGCACTTGAATAGAAGAGCACAGTGGGCTTTGATAGAATTGAGAAGCGTGGAAATTAACTCTGTGGATGGTGCGGATAGAGTGGGCGATGTTGTAATGACCAGCGTCAAGAGACGTCTTGCCGAATCTTCATCCGACATCGATTGGGTATGTCAAGTCAGGCCTCCGAGGAAGTGTTTGGCGGTCTGGCAAAATGGATAGATAACCGGATTTAACATCTACGCCCAGGTCAAGCGGTGTGCAGCCGCTTGAACAGCAAAGGCCATGGACAAGATGATGAAGTGAGAATCGGTCTTCAACTTGAATTAAGCCTGCCACCAGGTAATTTATCCGTGTCCGAAGTCACACAGTGGGCGTGAAAGTTGAAGTTGCGTTGAAGGCACGTGACCATTGGGAAGCTCCACCACTATGTACCTGGTAGCGTTGGGGGCAATCTCCTTTCATCAACAACTTTGTGCAAATCAGACAAGAGATGGAGACCACTTACATCATAATCTTGGGTGTCTTGGCTGTGTTCCTATTTGGTCCAGTAAGTAAAACCAAGCCAACGAAATCTCGTCTGATTCTTCCATTGTCTGCCGTGTTTGCCTTGCCACATCGACGATAAACGCCTTGTTTGAACTCGATTCCGCATCACAACTCCTCGACCTCGACCATGGTAGGCTCTTCCACTTCTTACTAATGAGTTGAATAAAAGGCACTATTTTTTGACCGCTCCCCTATACCTGAGCTTTCAGAAAACGTGTACAAGATCAAGGCAGAGGGCGAGTTGGACGCCTTATTGTCCGCCGCCACTCATGTTGTGGTAGACTTCTACGCGGACTGGTGCCCGCCATGCCGTGCCATAGCTCCGGTCTTTTCCAAACTGGCTGATACACACTCTACAAAAGGACACATTGCTTTTGCCAAAGTCAATGTTGACCAGGTGAAAAATGTTGCCAAGCGATATGGCGTCTCTGCCATGCCAACCTTTATGTTCTTCGAAAATGGTGCGCCCCAGGGAGTGACGGTTGAGGGATTGCAAGGCCGTCAATCATGTGGCTTCACTGACGATGGGCGGGTCTCCCAGGTCCGTGGTGCGGATCGTCAAGCTCTTGAAGCTGTGGTACGGGCACTGGGAGCCAAGGACAAGGACGTATCCGGAGGGGAAACAGGTCGCAAGGAAGACTGATCATGGGTCTGTTCTCATGTGAACATGTCTTCAGAATATTGAGAGAGTGTTATGAGAAGTGGACTATCAGAACAGGTCCGTTCCTGTATTGTGATGAAAGAATGGACTTCTCTCCTTCACACACACGGCGTTGTACGAACGCCACTCAGGGACAACCAGTTTACAACTTTACGCTTCATCTAGTTGCTCTTGGCTTGTTACTCAACGAATGGTTCTCGGATATGCATCCGGAATCTGTGCGATTTACCTATTTAATAGGACTCGCCTGATGCGTGCGAGTCTACCAAAGACACCACTATTCAGATTACTATAAGGTTAGAGGTATTGTTGCCGTGGGGAAATACCATGATCAGAAGACTAAATATGTTGCCAAAGAATGGCTCGTGAATCACGATTCGTTTCAACTGCGGCCGTTCGTTAACTCACACACAAGTTTCTTTACCAAGTGGAAGAGAATCAAAAGACATAGATCTTACCGTGGACCCGTCAACATTGAAGATGAGCTGGCGCCTCTCCCACTCAAGACGCAGAGCGACAGAGAGAGCCATCATATCTTTCACTCGCTGCCGTCTCTAAAAGCTCTCGTGCCACATGTCACGATGACGTCAGCACGATGATGGCCATCAGGCACTCGCGGTTGTGATCTCGACCTCTTACGCCAACATGCCAACACGTACAGCAGTCTCGGCACGCAAAGAACACACCAGAACATCTATACCTTAGTAAGCCTCCAGAATTAAGCCTTCCATTACCGGCCATCGTTCATGGTACCGAAGAGACGCAACTTGGTTCCAATGATTTAGTCGCCGATTAGTCGCCGATTAGTCGCCGAAGGGGACTCCCGGATGCCCAACCAAACCATGTAAAACCGGCAGGTTACACTCTCAGTGCACAAGGTCGCGAAAGCATCTCTTCATATTTATTATACCTACGTCAATGCAGTTTTCCCGCCTCCAATCCCACCTCCTATCATTCTCGGCAATTAGGTCCTTATCAAATATGTCTACCACCAACATTGTCGATGCTCTGATCGTCGGCGGAGGCCCAGCTGGCTTAAGCGCTGCCCTGGCATTTGCGCGCCAAAACCAATCTGCAATTGTATTCGACAGCGGGAAATACCGCAATGCGGCGACCGACTACATGCACCTGATTCCCGGCTTGGACCATAAAGCGCCGGCGGAGTTTCGTGCCACCGCCAGATCACAGATCACAGACCGCTATGACAAGATTCAAATTCTTGGAGGCGTTGACATCGTCGTCGCAAAAAAGACGGAGGCGGACAGCTTTGAACTCTCAGATGAGGCTGGGCAGACATGGAATGGCCGAAAGTTGATTCTTGCCACTGGTGTGGAGGATGAGATGCTGGATATCCCCGGCTATACTGAGCTCTGGGGCAAATCCATGTGAGTACGCGCAATAATGATGAGCCACAAGCAGAAAAAGACAACCATCTCTAACCTTATTCACAGTGTGCATTGCCTGTATTGCAAGGGCTATGAGCAGCGTGGGGGTAGTGCAGGCGTGCTCGCAGTTGGTCCGCTGGGAAATGTCAACATGGCGCTTCACATAGCTCGCCAAGAGACAGCTCTCAGTAAACGCGTTACGCTCTACTGTGACGGCAACGAGTCTTTGGCGGGCGAGTTAGTTTCTGCTTTTGGCTCTGCGACCGCCATGAGGACGGATGCTCGCAAGATCAAAGAGTTTGTGGCCGGTGCCGATGGGAAGGGGGTCGCTATCCGATTTGACGACGGCTCCGAGGTCGTGGAGGACTATCTTGCCCACCAGCCGCCTGTCAGGGCCAGGGGAGGTTTGGCTGATCTTTTCGGGTTGGAAAAGGGACCTAATGGCGAGGTTAAAGTGTCTTCACCGTTTCAGCAAGCCAGCGTGCGCGGCGTGTTTGCCGCGGGAGACAACGGCGCCATGTTGAAGAATGTGCCAAATGCGGTGTTCAGTGGCCATGTTGCGGGACAGATGGCTTCTACTCAGCTCCTGGCGGACTTGAATGGCCAGAAGTCGATTTTCCCTATATAATGCAGAGAAGACCGCGTAGTGATCTTGACGAGAAAATGTATTCGGCATCAGTGATGATGCTTTATTGGATAAATACGTAGCCAGAATGCCGGGCAATAATTCATTACCTAAAGCCGTCATGCACGCTCAACAATTATTGTGCCGTCATGCATGCTCAACAATTATTATGAGACTTTGTAGCTTTCTTTTGTGCTTCCGCTCTGGCGAGACAATTGAAACCGATAAATGCCGTCGGTCCGAAATTATTTCGCCGAAGTATGACTGCTGACTGCACGGCGTTGAGGCCATCCGTTGTGCGAAATAGGTTGCTTGCTCTGTTGAGCCTCCTGCCCATAATCGGATCAATATCTATTATATCTTCTTTCCTTCTCTTCCTCTATCTCTCGTCTTTCCGTCTTCTTCAATTTCTCGATTTCCGACGTACTGTCTCACAATTGACGCTTCACATTAGTCTTGGGATCATGGCGACAGTCCCCGTTTCGGTGTGCGACCTCATAAGACACCATGCCGAAGCTCACCCCGAGGCTTTGGCCATCTCGAAAAACGAGGGCAAGATAACATATGGCGAATTGCATGTCGCATCAATCCGCATCGCACGGCTCCTCACCGATCAAGGCATCGGGAGGGGAGATGTGGTTCCCTTGCTCGGCTCGCGATGCCTCGAGATGATCGCATGTACGCTGGCGATTTTCATGATCGGGGCAACGTTGGTCCCGATGGAAGCCGGCTCATGGAGCGAGGAAAGGATTCAGACAGTTTTGGATGCCCTGGAGTACAAAACGCTGCTGGTCACGGCCGAAGGAGACGTGCGCAGGCGAAAGACGATTGATTATCATGAGATTCAGCGTGCAATGACAGGAGGGGATGACTGGGACGATGGAAATACCAAAGCTGCGATAAATGGCCCCGAGAGTGTTCGAGATGTTGCATACATTATTTTTACTTCAGGCACCACGGGAAATCCAAAGGGAGTCAAGATCGCTCATCAGAGTCTTCTGAATTACGCGTGGCCCGCACACGCCAACGCCCCGTTCAATTTGGGTGTCGGGCCGACAGACACCAGCTTGCTCCTGCTCTCGGTCGCTTTCGATGGTAAATCTTGAATCCTTCAAACTCTACAAACTTCACACCTGCACCTGTCGTCCAAGCCAACTTTTGATCGCGCTTAGTTTGACTGACCAGAGAATTCTTGTGAAGCATTCTACGGCGTATTGCTCAGCACTCTGTGCAATGGCGGACACGTCTTGCTGTCAGAGCCTAGCACCTTCATCGACGACGCAAAGAAATGCACCCTCCTTCCAGCCACTCCGACACTGCTCGGCACCATCAGCGATGTTTCGCCATATTCCAACGTGCGCGGCATCTTTCTCGGGGGCGAGACCCCAACACCAGACGCGGTCAGGAAATGGTGGACACCCTCCCGGAGCATGTGGAATGCCTATGGCCCTACAGAGGCGACAATCTCAGTCACCATGGCCGAGCTCAGGCCTGGCGCTCCTATCGTTCTGGGAGAGCCCATTCGGAACAGCAAGATAATAGTTCTGGATTCCAATCTTGAAGAAGCCACGCAGGGTGAAATTTGCGTTCTCGGCTCGACTGTTCTGGCTCTTGGCTACTATAAAAACCAGGCGCAGACGGATGATAAGTTTGTCTTATGGAACAACGAAAGAATATACCGCACAGGAGACATGGCAAAATGGACGGAGAATGGACTCAAGTTTCTCGGTCGCAAGGATCAGTTGATCAAGAACCGCGGGTTTCTCATCAACTTGGAGGCTGACGTGATCCCGGCCATTTTGTCGCAAAAGGATGTCGAGACAGCCACGACCCTCATGCACCGACAAAGGTTAATCGCCTTCGTCACACCGTTGAAGGTGAATGGAGACCTTATACGTCAGGAAATGGCTCGGCGATTCGATCAATTCCTCGTTCCTGATGAGATCCAAAGTAGAGACCAGCTCCCGCAAACCATTAATGGCAAAGTTGACAATAGGGCACTCCATGAAGAATTGGTGCAAAGAGACACTGTAGACGTGGCATTCAAAGCGCCGATTTCGACTGCCGACACAAAGCTCGGCGCGTTGATGAACACAATGTCTGAAGCCCTGGCAATACCTGCTCAGATGATCAGGCCAGAGCTCTCGTTCACTGACGTGGGTGGAAACTCCTTGTTGGCAATCAAGATGTTGTCTGCCCTCAGGCAAAGAGGACTGTCGCTTTCCATGTCGTCTCTCTTCTTGCTACCAACTATCTCCGAAATCTCGAAGCATATCATCGAGTTTGATGCTTCCGTCTCGCACGATGACGATGATCAGCAGGGCGCAGATATTGCTAGATGTGGGAAGTCGCTGTCTCTTCTTCCTGGAGCTATTCGCTCTGCGAGAGAGATTACCATGACGGACGTCCAGAGGGGGATGATACGATCAACTCTCCACGATTCTCCCACTGGCTACATGCTCATAACTATATCTCTCCATCAAGCTGCCCGCGATATTAATCCTGCGAGACTCAGTCATGCGGTGAGCCAGGTGCTTGGGCGCCATGATGTATTTTCCTCTTCTTTCGACCTTGTGAGAGGCATAATCTCAATCAACGACAGGTATCAACATGACTGGGAAACTCGGGCTCTCGATGGTTCGCCAATGAGTCAGGTTATAACAGATGAATCTGAACTCTTGAACCAACGAGCAAGAATGAGCGATACTTCGAATGAATTGTTCAGACCAGTCAATGCATTCAGACTCTTGCTCGGCGAGAACAGCGAATCGGTACTTCTCTGGCTCGTGCATCATGCGCTTGTGGATGGATGGTCTGTCGGAAAACTTCTCAACGACTTCCGAGCACAGTTGTTGGCCGAGAATGCTCAAGCGGCCCAACAGAGTCAATTTTCACAATACACTGCCGCTTTGACTCCTCACTTGGAGAAAGTACACGAACCTGCCGAGCTGTTCTGGAAAGAGTCCATGGCCGGGTTACTTGATGGCACAGAGTTGAAGGTCGGACGCTTAGAAGATAGTGCTAGCAACGGAAGTCAGATTGAACATGAATGCTTGAGTCTAGGACTTTCTCTGGAGCAAACAGAGATCGCTGCTCGAGCTCTTGGCTTTAGTCCTGCCGTCATTTTCCACGCAGCTTGGGCGCTATTACTCAGTAGCTACGCCTCCGAGGACGCTGTGGTGTTTGGGAGCGTTTTCTCGGCTAGGAGCTTTCACGTACCGCGCATTGAGGAGATAGTTGGTCCTCTGATCAACTTGTGTCCTTTTCCAGTTCAAGTGCACGCGTCGGGGAGCAAGATGGATCTACTGAGCAGTGTGCAGTCTCTGCTCCTGCAAATATCTGAGTATCAATGGTCGGCTTCCAAATTTTTGCAGGACATTGCATCCGGGAGTCACGCACGCATTTTCTCGACTGCACTCTCTCTAGAGTACGACTTGCCGTTGTATGCGAGTTCTGATGGACGCGAACTTGCCGCATGGACATATGACAGGAAGGACTGGCCAGAGTTTGGACTCACATTGCAAGTTCAACGTGTGGGCGAGCATTTGGGTTTCCGAGCTGTGATCAAGGACCCCAAGTATGAGTCGCCTTTGGCATCGAGACTACTGGGCCACTTTCGAAATCTCTGCTTGTTCCTCTTGAGCCCAAAGATGGGTACACTGGCTGAGGCAAATGACAATATGCTCGGTCCCGCCGAGATGTTGTGTTTGACGCGGACTTCTACTTCGTTGTTCACCCCGTACTCTGGCCCGCCGACTCTGAAGCAGGCATTCGAAATTGGCGTTGCGGCTTGGCCGATGTCCGTTGCGCTGGAGTCTCTATCGGGGAAGCTCTTATACCAGGAGCTGGACAGTATTACGAACGCATTGGCACGTTCAATACAAGCCCTCATTCGCCCAAGAGATGTTGTAGCTCTTCTCAGCGATGGGAGCCAAAACTGGCTCCTCGGCGTTTTATCAATCGTCAAGGCCGGCGCAACATATCTACCTCTTGATACCAAACTACCCGCCCAGAGGATGGAAACCATGATGGAAACATCTGGTGCATGTTTGTGTATATACCCCAACGCATCTAGTCTAGCTGCTTTTTCGGATCTTTCGAAGCCGAGGTACCTGATCTACGAGCATACGGCTGTCAAAACAATGGACGGGAATTCGTCAGACAGGCTGGAAGACGTCGCAGAACCTGATGATTATGCATACATCATGTTCACGTCAGGATCAACAGGCACTCCAAAGGGCATCATGGTGACGCATCGCGCGACCATGTCGCATCTCTCGTTCGAGCCTGCAAGGCTGCATGCCCGTCCCGGTAGAAGACATGCGCAGGTATTTTCTCCGGGGTTTGATGTCAACATTGCAGAAATCTTCGGCACATTATGTTACGGAGCAACCTTGGTCCTCAAAGACCCGGTGGATCCGTTCGCTCATCTCAGCCGAGTTGACGCCGCCATGATCACCCCATCGTTTCTCTCAGTCTTGTCGCCAACGGAACTCCAGAATCTTGGTAGCATATATCTGATTGGAGAAGCTGTCCCACAGAGCCTCGCCGATCGCTGGTCCCCTGGTAGAGTTCTCTACAACTTTTATGGCCCGTGCGAATGCACCATTGCGGTCGCGTATACTAGGCTCGAGGTTGGGAGGCCCGTGACTCTCGGTAAAACTATCCCGCGCGTTGGATGCTATATCCTTGATCGCCTACTCCGGCCGGTTCCTGTGGGAGTCATTGGTGAGATCTGCCTTTACGGCGTTCAAACCATGGACGGCTATATTGGACGGGACGCTGATGAGGTGACGAAGAGGGCGTTCGTGCAGGATCCTTTCAGGAGACCAGGGGAGTACATGTATCGAACTGGAGACCTAGCATTCTGGACCGAGAATATGGAGATGCGGTACGTCGGTCGAGCCGACCACCAAGTAAAAGTTCGAGGATATCGCATTGAGTTGGAAGAAATTGAGAATATGATACGTCGATCAGATGACAATGTCAGCCAGTCGGTGGCCATTGTCCACCGGGACACTATCTACGCATTTGTAACGCCACAGGGTGTATGCATCGATCAAATACAGCAGTGTTTGCGTCAGCACTTACCAAGCTATGCAGTGCCTCAGCTGATAATTGCGCTTGAAGCTTTTCCCACTACGCCGAATCAAAAGCTCGATCGTAAGGCTCTCGTTGACCTGCTAGCACCCGTGCGCTCGCGTGAAAACGAGACAATCGATCATACGGAACTTGTGGTTTCCCAAGTTTGGCGCGAAGTGATCGGCCTGGACGAAGAAATCGCACTATCAATAGATGACGACTTCTTGGCTATTGGTGGAAACTCGTTGAGACAGATTGCTGCTGCTCAAAAAATCTGCTCAAAGTTGGGATGCAGAGTCCCTCTGAGCTTGTTCATCACCAACAAAAGCATACGGTCTCTCGCGGCTTCTGTGAAGAAGTATCTGGCTCAGCAATTACTCGCAAGCACAACTTCGGTCTCCCTGGCAGAGTTCTCGAACCAATGTCAGTTTCCGAGCTCCAAACCGTCGTACCTTGAAAAGGAGTTTTTGAGAATGTATAAACGAGCTTCGAATCCTTCCTCTTTCAACGTTGTGCACAGAGTTCGACTGCAGGGTGATGTGGATAGCCTACTTCTCGAGTGCGCCTTACAAACGGTTGTGTCAAAGCATGATATTCTACGAGCGTCATATGTAGAGGTGGACGGGGTGGCACAAAGAGTCATACAAACTAACACCATCCAGATCGACAGACTTGAATGTTCAGATGATGTAGCCAAGCTTCATGATTATATAAGTATGAAGTTTGAACTTTCTGGTATGCTAATGCGTATAGCACTGGTTGTAAGGGGCGGTGCGACGGACATTATTCTCGTCCAGCATCACATTATCACCGACCAGGTCTCAGTGCAGATCTTCCTCGCTAATCTGAGCATGGAGTATTGTGCCTTGGCATCGCATGATGAGTCTGGCCAGACAATTTGCACATCTGACCAGTCCACGAATGGCTATCACGTCTGGGCATCGTGGCGAGACAGCCAGCTGAGACAGCCGCCTGAAAACGCCCACTGTGAATTTTGGAGATCACAGTTTGGAGAAAAAACCGAGTCAATTCGTCTCATTCAGCATCAGAAACATCCCGCCGGAGAGTTTCACTCAGTCCCTCGGCGTTTGAAGCGTAACAGTTCCTCGGAATCAATCGAGGTCTACTTAGCAGCGGCCGCACTTGCTCTTCGAAATATTTCAGGATTGAATACCATTCAGCTTGGAGTACCTTTTTTGGACAGACTGGAGCCCGGAACGGAAAACATGATGGGCGTTTTCCTTGACGCTCTGCCTGTGTGTGTTCAGATGGAGCCACACACGGACATGCCGAGTCTACTATCGACAATACACACGACCTTGATCTCTGCTCTAGCGCATGCGATTCCATCTTTTATGATCAAAGAAATTGTGGGTTTAGACTCCATATTTGAGGTCATGATTGTGTACAATCGATTTGAGGACCGGGTTACGCGGAACATGAGTATTCCAGGAGTATCCATCACCGTCGAAGCGATGAGAACACAGGGGGCCAAATTTCCACTGCTGATTGAGTTTAACGAACATATCGATCATGTCACGCTTGAAATTGAGTACTCGGAGGATGTTTTGACACCCACTAGTCTGACGCGGTTTGAGCAAGACATCTGCGATCTTTTGGATCTAGAAACCGTGGCTTGACGAGCCATGTAAATTTCGTTTCTCTCTCTCTGTTTTGTCATTTCCATTCCATCATTCTTTAGAAACATTCGTCATTGAAAGGAAATTTAAATTCAGTCTCTTCAAATTCCTGGAGACAATCCCGAAGGCGATCAAGGCCACGGCTGAGCTTCTCCCTGTCGCAGCCATAGCAAATTCGGAACCACCCGGGTGTTTTGCAATGGTAATCAGTACCGGCGGAAAGAACCAGCCCATTCCGACGCAGAATTGCTTGAAACAGCCATTCGTCGTCCACGGATGTCCTGTCACCGCAGAGTTTAGCAAATATATACATGCCGCACTCTGCGGAAACGAATTGAATACGGTGTTGGTTCAGGAAATTCTCTATCACCGTGTATGCTGACTTGAGTAATCCTCTACCGTAGGTATTCACGAATTGTATATTTCCATCCGTGAGTATGATTTTTTGAGCTACGAGGGTAGCCATGGTTGATGTCTGGCAGTGAGTACTCAAGGCACCGCTCATCACCACAGCTTTGTTGTCTTGGCTGATAAAGGCTCCCTGATGAATGAGATAAGAAAAAGATTAGAAAGTGGCACGGCAAGTTGTTGCGTCAGTCGACTCACCAAGCGAATGCCATTACAGCCGAAGTCTTTGCTCAAGCTGTACACTACATGAACGAGGCCCCTTGCATGGGATGCGTCCAGTGAAAGTGCAGAAACAAAACCAGCGCTAGGGTTCTCCGATGTAGGCTGTACGTGCTGAGAAAGTGCGTAGACCTCATCGGATATAAGATGGATTTGTCTTTCGGCGCAGAAGTCGAGGATAGCTTGGAGAGTTTCTCGTGGGTAGTTCCGGCCCAGTGGATTGTGAGGATTGCAAACTATCATAGCCTTGACGAGAACTGGTGCAGAAAGAAGGGCCTTAGAATAATGGCGGATGCTCTCTTTCCGAAAGAAGTCCTCATGCGGCACCCGAACAACGACAGCTTTAGCATCGTTATGAACCGATATGCTAAGGTCGAGGCCAGGCCAGTATGGTGCCGCAATTAAGATTCCGTCTCCTGGATCACATATCGCCTCGATGAGTGCATTCAAGGCAAAGCATCCACCGGCACCCAAGACAATATGAGACTTGTCCACTTGAGCGTGGGGTTGGAAATGGGAATTCACGAGGTCCGCAATCAGATCACGGACCTTGGGACAGCCACCAACTCCTTCGCTATAAGCTAGCTCCTGGAGGATACGTGAGCAATACTGCCTTACAGGCTCTTTATTTTGCTCCGGGTTTCTTTTTTTATCAGCTTACCTGACTAGACCAAGTACTTGCATCAAATGCGGCTTGAAATTCTGGGAGCAGCTCTTCCATCAAGAGCTGGTTCTCCGCTGTGCTCAAGTCAATGACGGAAGTATCTCCGTAGAGAAGCGCACCATGATTCCTCAAGAGCTCAGGGATCAGCGTCTGATTACGCTTCAAGCAGCGCTTCGACATCATTTTGACAAGCGAAGTATGAAGAATTGGGTAGAACGGATTAGGCCGCCACTTTTCCCTCAACCAGGCTTAACAGATATAAGGCGCGCGGCTTCGTTGAGATACTCGCCGAGCTGGGCCCCAACTCGGCGAATCATCTAGCTCTTGTCAATGGACACTGTGGAACTAATAATACCAGGCTTATTGGGGGCTACTGGATGTGTGTGACTGTCTTACTTTGCCATTATTTGCGCGTGGACTACTTCCCAAAGTAGAAAAGCAGTGCGAATAACAAGAGGTCTTACGGAGAATGAACGAGTCTCTTAGTCGGATGAAAACCGGAGGCCCTCGTCCATAAAGAATAAAAGTCTCCCTTCGATTCTGTTCAGCGGTAAGTTAGTAACTGAATGGCTCTCGTTGTTTGAGACTTGAAGCACTCTCTTGCGATACGTTACACAACAACTATGCCCTTGATGTATGTAACCGCATAGAGATACCAAATTGATCAAATGATGTAACTATCTCAGGAGAACATTAGACTAACTGAAGCAGGTTTGAGACCATACTTTCCCAGGTCAAATGGACCGCAAATGTGAGATAATAGCCTCTTTCAAAGGCCAAAGTCAGTTCCTTGATAAATACTAACATCCAGGTTCAGACCCTCGTTGCAAGATTGACAACAATTTATGGATATGAGTATCCACGTACAGCCAAGGAAGAGACTGGAAAAGATAAAGAGTACCACAGAAAATTGTGGGATGACGATATCGGAGCGATGCTGGTCTCCATGATGAGGCTGGCCGGATACTCAGAAGAGTCACAGACCACTCATCGTGTTTTCTTCAAGGAACAAGTTGCACGCTCGCTAGGACCCTACCCGACAACGTATCCGCACCAGTCAGCTTGGGAAAGCTTCATGACAGACGACCATACTCCCGTAGAGATGAGTTGGAGCTGGTCCGGCAACACACCTACTCCGGTTGTTCGATACGCCGCAGAGCCCATCAGCTGGCTTGCAGGCACCGCATCAGATCCGCTAAATAGCGAAGCGACGGCAGAATGTTTGGCTAGCACGGCGCCGTTGGCACACAGCCTTGATCTGCGATGGTACAGGCACTTTCTGAAACATCTTGTTGCCGACGATGCAGACGGGCAACACGATATGTCTGATCACCTTTCACAAGAATTCATCGCATTTGATCTGGAAAAAGATAGTATGACTGTCAAGTACTACTTCTTACCAACTCTCAAGTCCCTTGCTTGTGGAAAGACGAACCTCGAGTTGATGGAAGAGGGTATTTTGAGTTTGCCCGAAGCCGATGAAGCAGTGCGCAGTTCGCTCAAGGCACTTACCGCGTACATCAGGGCTTATCCGCAAGACGAGCAGCCCCAGGCCGAGATATTCGCGGTTGACTGCGTCAATCCGGCCAACTCACGTCTGAAAATCTACGTCCGATCTCGAAAGACAACCTTCGACAGCATGCTTGAAATGATGACTCTGGGAGGCCAGACGCCTGATCTTACTCAAGACGCCATCGACTCTCTGAGGGAGCTCTGGTGCGCTTGCTTCGCGCTCCCTAACAACCCCGGTGTAACATCGATGCCTCTCCGGAGCAAAGAGCACCGCACGGGCGGCCTTCTGTATTACTTTGAACTAAGACCTGGGGCCGCGCTGCCAACATCGAAGGTGTATCTGCCAGTAAGACACTACGGAAAGACGGACGATCAGATCGCACGCGGATTGTCCAGCTATCTCTCCAAACGGGGCCAATGTCTAGAAGGGGGTTTGTCGTACTACGACGGTGTGAGGAGAATCTGGTAAGTCCAGCCCCCGATCCTGAGAAGTTTCGAACGCAATCTATACTGGCAGACAATTTGACCGACGATACAGCAAGCATCGAAGTTTGAAGCAGGGTCTCGGCTTCCAGACGTATATAACCTGTGCGGTCAAGAAGGGGGTTGTGTCTGTCAATGCATATTTCAACCCGGAATCATGTCAGTATTCAAGGGGTTGATGCTTGACGACGGAGATGAAGTTGGGACCTTCGTGGGCTTGGGTCTTCCACTCAGTTCGAACCTCATGTCTAGAAAGAGTTTCGTTGTAGTTCAGTATACTTGTCTGTGTTGTACTTCTCCCGATCTATAATTAGTCTTGTTGCGTCAGATAGAGCTTCATTTCTCCATGCTTTTCTTATACATAGATGCAAGAGCCTAAAAGAGGTCGATGGTCTCTACGTTAACTGAGGAGCTTTACCCGTGGGCCGTCCCAGTCAAGGAGAAAGCAGCAACGCTTGGCTTAGGTCTCCTCATCATCGCTATCTGGCTGCTTCGATGAATGATGCATGCGTACCTTCGCCATGCCTGAATACATCTCTAATGTCTATCGTGCATCTTCCGACGTTCCGAGAGCAATACCCACGGTAGGTCGGTCGCACAAAAGCTAAAATGACTCACCTCTTCCACGACCCAACCGCAAAGCTAGCCTCTTGGAAAGGCTATTGGACCGACTAATGGAGTGCTACACGAAGCAACGGCCCCTACTTTTGAGGCTGATCAGCCTTTGAGAAGACAAGTCCCACCATGGTTCGAATTTCCGAAATGATCAGATGATCGCCCTACTGATTTGTTTTGTTCTGACTGGTAGGCTGTAGCCCACGGCCAAAGGCATCGGAAATACGCACGTAATGGAAACGGCGTCAGATGCAGGCTTGAGAATCGTTGCCCGAGTGGCTGAAACTATTAGCCTCGCCGCTCGGTGCTTATTACTGACAATGCCCTCGCATGTGAGTCGCCGATGTAAGCGGTGGCCTGACAGCCAGTCAATACCGGGGCCCTGATTCCAGATATGGAACCGTCGGGATATAACGAGACGCGACAAGAAATTTGTTGCAAAAGTCTATGCTATGAATGATGATGGCAGCAACTTCGAGAGCGGCAGATTGATCATACATTTTCACATTTGCCATCATGATATTCAAGATGGTTATGCTTAAGGACGTGTTTCCGATACTCGTGTTTCTGGTAGCTCTGCGACTGTTAAAGTCACAGTTTGCCCAGTGGATGATTGAATCGATCGTCACGGTAAGGCATCTCTCCGTGCTGTTTCAGTGTGTACTGCGTTTCCAAGGCGAAGCTAACGGCAACGGCGCCTTAGAAAGTTTTACAAGCTCTGAACCCAGTACATGACAGTCCGGGAAAAGGAATCTCTGGTCCAAGATGGCAATGCCTGAATGGCCAAACGTTGGATAAGTTCTTGAACGGCCGGGAAAAGGTTCAAGAGTGGCAAAAGTATGGCCCTGTGTATCGCATATGGGCAGGGACAACTCCTGAGATGTATGTGCCGAGTATAGCGTTTGTGTTAAATCTTTGTTCAAGTTTGCATTTGTTTTCTGACCCAATCTCAGAGTCATTACAAAGCCCGAGGATGTGCGAGCTTTCCACGCCGATTCCAGTCGCCACAACAAAGCGCGATCAAGCAACGCGGGATGGCTTTTCCACCAGTTATTAGGAGAATGCATGGGCCTCATCAGTGGAACACGATGGATCAAGGTTCGCACCGAGTTTGAATCTGCCTTTGGCCACTCTGCCATCACCATGAAAGCCGCGGAAGTGAGCAACGATGCCCGATATTATGTAGAAAAATTGGAGGAGCGTAGGAGCTCTTCGTTTACTGTCCAAGCGGCAGAGGCTGTGGCGCGTTTTCCGTTCTTCTGCACGGCCACGCATCTATACGGCCAGCTCAGCGAGGAGGAGCGGAATGAACTGTGGGAGCTGGGCCAGCGTAATCTGAAAATGATGGGACACGTGCTTTCTGGTGGATTGTTTCGATTCTCAATCGCACGATGGCTTTATAGAAGCGCGGTCCAGGACCTCGAAAGCTTTCTTTGTGACTGGACCAGATTCAATGAGCGTATGTATATGAAAAAAGTCGGTTGCGGCGCGAAGACTCCAATCGTTTCGGTATGGAAGAAGGTCATTGACGGCAACTTGACACGAGAAGAAGTTAGTAAACCCCCCATCATACGTATACTTTTATGTACTTATCCGCATAGCTGACACTCATCACCAGGCCATCCACACGTTGAGCGAAATTCTCTTTGCAAACCTCGACGTCGCCACCGGCAATCTATCCTGGCTCGTCATTTATTTAGCGGCAAATGAAGACATACAGAGACAAGTCGTGGAAGAAATTTCGCAGCATAGACACGAACTTGATCACTACTGTGCGCGAAAAGACACCTTGTTAGCATATTGTATCCTTGAGACACTTCGACTACGGCCTTTTACAGGTAAAGACTCTGAGCATCCCAAATTTACATCAATCGCAAACAAAGAGAAACTGACATATCCACGCAGCGTTCTCCATACCGGAGAGCTCACCAAATCAGAAGGTGTTGCACGGCTTCACGGTGCCTAGAGATGTAAATGAGCGAACATAAGTCTAAAAGCACAGAACCATGGGGCTAATCGTGTCGCAGACGTCCGTAGTTATCAATACGTTGGCCATCAACTACAATGCTGCCTTTTGGGGCGACAAGGCGGAAGTATTTTCGCCGAGCCGCTTTCACTCGATCAATCGACTTGCTGTATGTCCTAGGTTCCGCTTTCTGTTGTTGCAATGCGAATATTATATGTGCTAATGCAAAAATGCGTGGTGTGGACAGCTGCGGTATAATCTGTTCACCTTTGGCATGGGCACAAGAAAGTGTCTTGGCTCGCACCTTGCGGATATGATGATGAAGTATTTTGCCATGCATCTGCTCAATCGGTTCTCTCTGCATATTCCAGTTGAGAAGAGCAGATCCCATGCACAAACAGAGGATACGTCAATGAGCACATGGGTACCAATTTCGGACAAGGAGGTTGCCTTGCAAAAGCGGACAATGGGCTTGTTTTGATTGCCCGAGGAGTTAGCATGGCAAAGAAAGATCTTGGCGAGTCGCGAGTCGCGACCCGTGCCTTTGTTCGAGATTCTGTCTACACATCTGTTGGTGTGAGCTGTAAGTTGTAACTGTGTACTTGGGTAAGTTGATTGGTACCTAGGTATTCACAGAGCAATGACGTACTGATGCCGTTCCGCCCCGGCGTCCATCTCTCGCTGCTAGTCTTATCGGATGTTTTTGACGAATGAATTCCTACCCCTCCACGCAAGGCTCTTTCTCCACGCAAGGCTCTTTCTCAAAGGCAGGAAGATCGATGGCTTCATTTACAGGACGTTCAAACCAAACCATCAATATCCACGATATTTTCCTCATCAGCACCACTATCCTCGTCAGCGTCCTCTATCAAACCCTTTGATACCAGAAACATCCTCCTATCGTCATTCTGATACGCAAGAAACACTGCCAGGAATTCTGGATGCTCAACAAAGTACCTTCCAACCGCCTGCCGCCCCGCAGCTCCCAGTTCCTCACCAAAATCCTTGACGCAGATCTCAATCACCCGCCTCATGGAATCCGTATTCTGTGTGACAAAAAGCAACCTCAAGCTATTCTCAATGAACGCCGACTGACTACGTTGTGGTAGCAATTGGTCGAGCCTACGGTGACGGCGTTTTGGTTTTGGTAAGTCTGCGAACTTGTGCGCCTGCGTACGTGTATCTGGACGTTGCGTTGACTGCTGGGTAGGTGTAGTCGCATCCCGCGCACCTGGGGTCGACGGCGCTGTATCAGGGGTATCTGCCTCGTCGACTTCTTCCTCGCGACGACGCTTCGAAGCCCTTGCGCCCTCGACGCCCTCGACACCCTCGCCCGTTGGGCGTGAATCTGGCCAAACTTGCTTCATGAGAGAGTAAACCCAAGGGATACCCTTGATGCGAATCGTCTTCACTTTATCGCCGTATTTCCTCTCGAATTCCTCCCACTGCTCGTCTGTCGTCTCGATCATTCCGGTCTCATCGTTGTAATGGTTCCCAGACCGGGTAATCAGTGTCAATGCCCTTTTCATTTCCATTTCGAGGGACTTGAATTTCGAGGTCAATGGCGTGATTGACCATACAGTGGTAGGGAAAGCCGCCTTCATACGCGGCAGTACACATTCCAACAGTTCTGCGCGAGCCGCAGGCTTGTTGCTTGTCCGATACCTTGCGCCGTTATCCAACGCAGTCACCAACGCCTCGAGAAATACCCGCGTTTTACGCAGATCCCAGAGAACTCTCGGTATTTTCGATGACTTTGCAGACTGCGAGGCAGACGGCGGCTGGGTCGCAGGCGGGATATTGGGCTGCGAACGCGCAGATGTGTCGGGTTCCGCGGTCTCGGCGTCGGCGTTGTCATTTCGGTTGCGTTGGTTAGACTCGCCGTCAGCCTCTAGCTGTTGCTGCATCAGATTGTCGATGGTAAGATCGTACCAGCCCGTCATGACGATGTTGGTATTAGGTATTGACACAGAACTTAGATTTTAAAATGCCGTGACGCGAAAGTTGCGACAGGACGCAGTCATTCCCGTCATTTCGGGCCCGGAAAAACGTCTCTACGATGTATGTACCCTCGGTTACTCCGTCGATATGTATCCACAGTAACCCGTCGGTATTCACAAAAGGATCATGGAATCATGGATGATGGGCTTGAGCCTTGGCTGCATGTATGTACCTTGTAATAATTTGTAGGTATGTACGGATTACATACATAGTCACAGACTACAGTATATCCGTGCGTTGGCCAGCAGTGAGCAGTGAGCACCCAGCATCTTTTGTTCGCCCGATTCCGACACTATTCCCGCGGGCCGCAACGGTCAGAGCTTCATCAGGCAGATCAACGTGGAGGAGGTAATTGAGCGGTATAAGCGGCTCCTCGATGCCAATGACCCGAAAAAGTGCGGTTGAGAACTTGAGACGCTCCGCGTCTTTGTGAAATGGGCTGACTGAGGACGTCACGCTGAAGAGGAACTATGTACCTAGGTACCTCTTCGGATCGGTAGCCGAGTTTTAGGGGGGGCGTTTGATGGAGCGGGTCTACGGACAAGTACGGAGTATCCCCTTAACGGTCTTAACCCTCACTTCAGGTCACGCGCTCCACACCCCCCCTGCTCGATGGTCATGACTTCGAATGACATGGATAGTGTAAGAAGTTTGTTCCCCGCCGATGTAGCTTTTTATCACTCCAAAATTGCCGATACTTCTAGCTTTGCGCCAATTTTGCAGTAGGACCTATGTACCCCTCATCATGCTGCAGCGTGATTGGCTGCAGCCCCCTGTCAGTGACCTGAAGTGAGGGTTAAGACCGCTAAGGGGATACATAATAAGGTTGGGCCGTAGACGGTAGGGGGCCGAGAGCCCGGAAGCGCCCCGGCCCCCGACCCGACTCGCGTCTTTAGCCAGCATCTCAAACTCATACCTACCTACAGTCTCTTTCCTATGATGTCGTGAGTCCTCGTGACTCGTCATTCATCAAGAAGCGGCACCAACAAGAGTAAAGGCGACGAAGGCTTCTAATTGTCACACAGTTCACGCAGTTCTTTGCATAGCAGAACTAAGTCCGTTCATGATATGTACGGTGTACCACTACAAATCCCCGCAACTTCGCAAGCAACTCAATCCCGCCTCACAGGCTTATACAGCACACCCACTGTCGTTTATCGTCCATGCAGCTCAATCTCTTCCTCCGTCATTCCCAGCTTATTGTTTAGCCTCGTCGCCCGCTCAATATACGCAAGCCCATCTACAGCCTCACTCCACGCCTTAGTCTTCGGCCATGCCTCAAAATCGATCGCTGCATTTCTCGCCACGCGCGGGTTCGCCAGCGGCTGAATCGCAAAATCGGCCACAGTCGGCCGGTCCGCCAGCGCTATCCACCGTTGACCAGGCTCCCCGAGTCGTTTCTCCAGAATATCGTATTCTCTCCGAATTGCATTCTCGATGACCGTCAACGCAGGCTTGAGGTTTTCGTCATGGCGCATCTTGAGCCACCACTCTCCGGTTGCTCCGAGACCGGCCGCGTAGGCAATCAGCCAGCTCGTGACCTGAGCGCGCTCAACCGCGTTTCTCCCGATGAAGAGGCCGTCCTTGTCGTACTTGTCGCAGAGGTAGATGAGCATAGCGCTGCTGTCAAAGACGTTCAGGCGTCGCTTGTTTCCGCCGCTGGTCTCCACAAGGTCAACGTCTTCGAGGGCCGGGAGCTGCTTGTACGGATTGATCTCGTGGTACCAGATTTCCTGGGCCAGAGACGTGATTAGATGGATGGAGTAGGGTATTTCCAGCGCTTCGAGTATCATGAGTGGTTTGAGACTGTTGGCCGTAGGGGCCGGGATCGCTTGCGTTGCGTGTCAGTGTCTCAATTTCCTTAGACGCGCCCGCATATGGCCCTGAACAATCCGCGAGATTTACCTTTTCTGACATACAGAACGAGTCTGTCCTGGGCCACCTCAGGATGTTCGGTAAAGTCTTGTTGCGCCTCCATTGGAACTATCAATTACCTGATTGCCTTGAGATCTAGCGTGTAAATGATCACTGAAGATACTTTAGCATTTGTGAGAATGAAGGCGAAGGAGAAAAAGGGACAAAAGATGATGAATTCAACGTACTCGACTGCTCACTGATCATGGCACTTTTCTGTGATGTTCTCTTGTCGGTATGGCACCGACTACCGAGCCGGCGACTATCTGAGCACGATCGCAATGAGAACATAAAAGCCGGTGCTTCAAGGGAACGGAGCGCCATATCATCCGGCCGAATCCTCAGCCTATGTCTGATTCGTTGAAGTATTGTCCGTCGGAGACTGATTCGGCGATTCAGAATGCAGGGCATACCGATGTGCGATGTGAGAAGCCGCCATCCGATTGGTGGGATGTAAGTAGGTAGAATCTTCTCACTGATAGGAAGGCGAAAATCTTGTCAAGGTAAGAGTATGCTTTTGGCTTTGTATCTCTTATCATCATTCTATTATGTATTATCAACTGCCAGCTATGGCTCAGCTCGTTCCTGTTACCATACTCTACAGTCCTAGAACCCATGGCTCGCTGCTTGTTTCTTTACTACAGCGACATGTAATCAGAAAGACCTATGCAATATATGCTCTTTTAGGGGACATGTTTACTCACAAGCTCTCAAAGAACGGAGCTCATACACACACATTCACGGCTATTTCCGCTCAACATCTGCCTGATCCTGGATCACCTTTGCCTTCTTCACAGAGCGCCACTGTACACCAAGCGACCCGAGTACAGTGCCCACACACAGTCCAGTAGCTATCAAAAAAACTTGTCCAAGAACGTGAGCGTAGACAGGTATCGCCTTTGGCAGCTGATCCGAAGTGAAGAGATTCTTGAAGTCCGTCAAGCCTCCCTCGATGATCTTGTGAGTGTTGAATCCCGGCAAGGCCTCTGCGATGCCATTCGCCAACCCATTCAGAAAGACGTTTTGCGAAACAGCGACGAATATGGCACCGCCCAACATCTGCATCATGTTGATGAACGCGACGCCAAAAGGCACATCTCTCTCGTCCAGAACGTGCTGCGCGCATACAATGGGTTGCTGGAGTCCGAAGCCGATGCCAAAACCGAGGAGGGCTTGATATCCAATCCACTTGGATTGAGGGGTGCCGACGTCAAACGTGGAGACGAGACCAGCCCCAACGGAGGCGAGTATGGTGCAGAGAAACATGGATGGATTATAGTAGCCCGTAGTGTTTGTAATCACACCCGATATAATGGACATGACGAGAAAACCCAGGATCAATGGCATCACATTGACGCCAGAAGAGAGTGCCGACGCGTTCTTGATGGCCTGGAAGTAGATGGGTAGATAGGTCACGGCGATAAACATTGCGCCGGAGCTGCACAAGGCAAAGATGGACGCGAACCAGATGTTTCTGTTCTTGACGATGCTCGTGGGAATCGTGCGTGATTTAGGCAGAAAGACTTGCAGAACCAGGAACGCGGTTGTCAGCACTGCGAAAACCACCAATAGAGCAATGATCCGGCCATCACTCCAAGCGTAGGTGGTGCCACCCCATTGGAGCCCCAGCACAAGGCAAACGAGCGCTGCGACAAGAACAAGAATCTCCGGGATCTTCGCGTAGGCGAGCTTGTCCTTGAACGTCCATTCGGCATATAAAGGATCCACAGGCGTGGAGACAAAGAATGTCACAATAACGGCCGTTATGACACCCAGAGGAACATTGATGATAAAGCACCACCGCCAGCTCGCGCCGTCGGCGAACGCGCCACCAATAAAGGGACCACACAGGCTGGCAATGCCAAACATGCCGGTCGTGATGCCGAGGAGCGCCGGACGTCGCTCCATGGGCGCAGAGTGAACAAGCACAAGTGTGCTGCCGGGGAAAATACCGGCCGCACCGAGACCTGCAATAGCTCTGCCCACGATGAGGGTTGTGGAGTTCGGTGCCGCGGCACAGATGATGGAACCGAGCTCAAATATGGCGAGAGCCATGAGCAATATCATCTTGACGGACAGGGTAGTGTATAGTTTGCCGTAGGCGATTTGGAAGGAGGACGTCGTGAGCAGGTATGCGGTCGTGTACCAGCCGACGTCTTCGATGGCCTTGAAGTCATTCGTAATGATGGGAACGGCTGTTGTAATAATGGTTTGGTCCTGGTATAACGATCAGCTGCTATGCCTTTGCGTAGATGATACGTTCGAATCTTACCAGTCCACATAGGAAGAGTGACAGACATAGAGAAATGACGATGATAGTAAGCTTGAAGCCAGAGGCGTACTGTTTCTGAGGCTCTGTGACGTTAGGCTCAGCTGTATTGCTAGCTGAGCCGGTGGGATTTTTTTCCTCAGTTCCCACGGTGGCCATGGTTGATACTCTTTTCTCTTCTCCCTGTGTAACGATTTCCCTCCCCTTTTTTCCTTGCCTCTTTTCCTAGCTTCCTTCTCAAGGAACAACTTCGAATGGACTCGCGGTAGGCACGCTGCAGAAAGAAGGGAATCTGAAGAGTTTTTCTTTGCGTAACCAAGTGAAGGGTTGATGTGTTTGAAAACAAGAAGAAAGAATTAGGGGGACCCGAAAAGTTGATAGTTGAGCGTGACTTCGGAAACTTCTCGGACACTAAACGGCGACATAGACATCACGGCATTTGTGATGCAGCGAGGCACACTACTAGTACCGAGACCTAGGATGAAGAAAAAAGCCCGAGACAGCCATGAAATGCCAAGTACTTAGGATATAAGGAAATTAGGGGGATATAAGGTGAACAACTGGGGATGAAGCCATCTGCTTTGGTTCGCCCATCTCTCGTTTCCGATCTCTGAGCTCTCGTCACTTCTCCACGACACGCCGCTCCGATTTCAGCATCATCATATCCGAACCATGGAATCGGGAAAGAACGAACCAGAGACGGCAGCATGGTATTTTGGGTTCGGCGCCAACATGTCCGCCTCGGTCTTCATTGAGAGGCGCAAGATCCGTCCATTGCGAACCGAGGCCGCGTGCATCCCGACGCACGCACTGTGCTTCAATGTCTTGGGGATCCCCTATATGGACCCTGGTAATGGGGGAATTCGACCCCTTGATCCGAACAATTCAGACACGACGGCCTGCGTGCATGGCGTGGCCTACCTGTTGACATCGGATGACCTCAAGAGGGTGATACTCAGCGAAGGGTGCGTCCGAAAGAGAAGCTTCAAGTTGCTGATTTCATGATCCGTTAATCAGCGTGGCTAACGATTCGCGTGCTGTGATTGGCAGTGGAGGAATCGCTTACCAGGTTGCTCGGCTGAATGCCAAGCTCCTACTGGACGACTCACCTATTGTGGTGGATACCCTCATCGGCAGGCACAATGTCGACGCGTCGAACGAGCGACTCCCGTCCGCACGATACATTGTACGCGATCTCTCCTACACGCTCATCAGGTCATTCAGCACGCAACAATGCTAACAACACGATTCAGGGCGTCCTGACACGGGGTGCAAACGAGCTGAACCTGCCTCTGTGGTATCAGCGACGACTGGCCGAGCAGCCAATATATCAACCGAAGACCGGATGGTGGTTCCGGCTGGGCGTGGCGCTGTTTCTGTGGCCGTGGACGCGGGCAGCCATCATCACGGAACGGCTCGTCTACAAACACCAGGGGCCCGACGGGCATGTGCCAGCTTGGTTCTTGTTCATATTCGACTGCTTACTGTGGCTGATGTGGGCGCAACACGATTACATTCACGGGCCCATCTTTGGACGAGGCGATGGACGGTGAACGGGAGGAAAAGACGGAACAGCGATGGCCTCATTCAGCAGAAATGGTCTTAACTATATAGCAGCAGTCTCATTCATCTTTTTCAATGGTTTTGCCCACAGTCGTCGTCTCGCTCGCTCCGGTTCTGTCGTGCTCGGCATCAGGATACAACTTCTTTACATACGCCCTGATGCCGTCGTCCCACAACTGAGGCACAGCGTCCTCCAGTACCGGCAGCAGCCCTTTCTGAGAGGCAGCAACGTCCTCGACTTCTCTCAGCACCCTAATGACATTCAGGCCCATGACTTTTTCCACGTTTTCGGTCGATATACCGCGCTGAAGCATTGCTGCCACGACATTGGGGTACTTGGAGACGTCTTCCAAACCTTGGACGTGAGATGGCATCCCGTCAAAGTCAGATCCCAGGCCGAGATGGTCAAATCCGATCCTGTTGCCGACGTTCAGAATGTGATCGACTACGTTGTCGACCGTGGCCTTTTCGGGTTCTCTGTTGGTGAGCCAGGGAATGAAGCTGATCATGATGATACCACGGTTCTGCTTGAGCCGATCCAGGACATGGTCCGGGACGTTTCGCACGTGCGGTACCAAAGCGTAGCTACGAGAGTTGATTAGACTCAGTCAGATTCTCGACCTTCTCTTTCGTATCTTCTCGGATTAGTCTGTATTCTCACTCACGCAGAGGAGTGTGAAAAGATGACTGGCGCCAGCGAAATATCGAGTGCATCCACCATAGCCTTTTCACTAACATGAGACAGATCGATAATCCTATGCACAAATTAGCCAAACTCCTTTCATCGCAGGTAGGACTATACTCCCCCTCGCAGCACAAGACCTACATTCCTATGCGGTTCATCTCTCGGACCATGTCTCTCCCTTGGGGCGATAGTCCATGATGGATTGGGGCTTCGGACGTCTAGTCGCAAAGAGTGAGTAGCCTGTCTTGAATCACCGCCCAGGTCGAACAGACAACTTACCGCGCTGTCCACATAGAGATTGTTCTTCGCATGCGCCAACGTCACATACCGAACGCCCAAGCGGTGGAAAATACGAAGCACGCTGCTACTGTTACCAAGTTGGTGCAGACCCTCAGCGCCCATGAGGCTTGCGCATTTTCCGCTCTTGAAGATGCGCATTACGTCGTCTGCTTTGTGCGCCATCTCCATCCTGTCGGAGTACATTTCCATGATGCGCTGGAGCAGATCGATTTGCTGGAATGTGTCACGCATGCTCGCGTGGTGGAGGGCGTCCGAGAAATCATTTTCCCCCTTAGGGCTGTGCTCCTTGAACTGTTAGACACTTTTCTTGCATCTGTTTTATACGGGGGATATGTGGCATGACACGATATACCATTCGACATAGACGCTCCAGAAGACGGCTCCGGCTCTGCCTTGCACCAGTCTCTTCAAGTCCACGTGTCCAGCTAGGTCTTTGGTAGGCTGGAAACGGTCGTCGACTTGGAAGTCGTAGTAGGCGCGGATCATGTGCATCCAGTCATTGTGGCCGTCTTATTCTCTAGTCAGACTCGCGCACTGTGTGAGTATCTTGTGTGTACTTTGGGGGGGGGTTACCTATCAGAGGCACCCTTGACATTAATTCCAGAGCCAGCTCGAGACTAGGTTGGGCTGCGGTGGCCATTGTCAGGTATTCAGGCAGACACTGTGGGCGTACAATGCATCGAAACACGAAGTATGTATTGCCAGAACTCTTCTGCCTACACTTGTCAGAGCATTCCAACTAAGTCTTGAGCGTGTCTTTATCTCTGGTCGACATCCTAGCGGAAGCCTCAACCCGACCACATGATCGGAACCTCACAATGCGTTCACAGTACGACGTCTCGTCGGCGAACCACAATGACCGTTGCACCAGCCCTGCTTCCATCGTGGCCACGGCGTCTACGGTCTGCATTAATCGTTCCACCCCCTTCCCGATCCTCCGGTCGTTCCTCCGACTTCCCACTGTTCTGGAAATGTCGGGATCCAAGTTGATGCATTGCTGTCTCAGATGTGTCGCCTGCCATACGCCAGGTAATAGTACCAGTGATTGCCCACCTCTTGCAATTCTTTGCGCAGGGCTACCTCCAAGGTATCAAACTCCTGCTCACTCGGGGCGTCGGCGCCCTTACCTGCATCCGATGGTCAGCAATACCCTCACCACAAGGCTTGGCAGAGCCCGATTCGTCCCAGCTGAGCTGCTAGTTACGTCTGCGAAGCGCGAGAGGATAAGAAAAACAACAACTCACCGGCCATCATTCGCTTAATCGTCCGCAGCATGTTCAGGCAAAGCTCAGTCGACCACTCTGCTTCCTGTTGATTCCTCGCCGCAGCTCCCAGCCCAATCGTCTGGACCTCCTCATACATGTCCACGACACCTGCATCCCGCATCCAGTCCGTAAGCCGAGGGCCTGGGTCGGGCACCTGTCCAATGCTGACCCACGCCGCCACGGCGATGTCCCGGAATCTCATCATGGCACTATGGGCTTCTCCTTCCTGAATAGCCAGCATATTTCCCTCATGTAGCTCGATCCAGCCCCCAGGCTTCGTGAGCGCCAAGAGATTAGCCACGGCCCGCCGGCCATGCTCGTCAGACTGACACGCCGCAAGCACAAAGCGTTGGTGCACAACGTCGAAGCTGCCCAACATGGCCTCGTTCCAAGGATCAAAGATGGACTGCTTCTGCAGCGTCATGTTGGGCGGTCGTTGGCTTGGCAGGGGGAAATGCTCAAGCGCAATATCTGTGCCCGTCAGCTGCGCCGTCGAGGGGACTAGGGCAGCCAGGTCAAGCAACCAGTTTGCCTGGGCGGTTCCCGAGTCTAAGATGCGTAAGTCGGGGCGCTCAAGGTTGACGGGTGCCATGAGGAGTTTGCCTCCCATGATGGACTTGATGAGGGCGTGCTGGATGTTGAGACGATCATTTTCGCTTTTGTGTCGGGACTGGGAGCTTCCGTCTACTACGGACTCCATGGCGGATGACGAACGAGATACTTCTTCGATTTACTGTATGGGCTTCGCTAGTGGGACTCTTTGGCTGGCGAACGTAAATTGAGGCCCATTCGTCTAGCAGCGTGTTTCCCGGCGTACTCATCCAGCCTTTTAACTTGAAGTATGCCAGTACGGGGTTTTCCGTGTGTCCAAAAATGCAAATTTACGGCCCGGTCAAATTGAACACCGAGATGGAGGCCTGTACGCGGTCGTACATGCTTCGGAGAGGCAAATATATTATGTCTGGCGTATTCCGATACATAGTTGCTGTAGTGTTGGCAGCGCAAGAACCAAAACGATTGGCTGGTGGATTACTACAGAGATTGAGATTCCATTCAGATTCTACCATCTTTACTACCAAACGTGTTACGTGTATGACATATTGTGTCTAAACACTAACATCGGAGAAGTTTTCCATGTCCTCCGCGGCTCACGAATCAGAAGGGTTTTTTTTCTCAGGACGCTTCACAGAAAACTCCTTGGAGCGCTACGGAAGGGTCACAGTGCCCTCTTCGATTCTTCCAAACCCCCTTTTCAGCCTCCGTGCCTCCGACTTCAAAAATTCAGCCTGTGCAGTCTCGCTGCGCAAAAAGTCGGCTTTCATCTCAAATTTATCCACAACCTGGCGGAGCTTCGTGATGATGGACCTCACAATGACTTTCTCCAATACATCTCCCAGCTGTCCCGACATGTCGTAGCTTCCAACCCTAATCTGTGCTTTGGGTCGGGACGTATCAGTTGACAAGTCCAACAAGGGGTGCATGAGCTCCATAAGCAGCGAAAGCACGACTGATGCAAGCACAAAAACTTGGACTTGACCACTACACGAGTGACATTGGAGAAGGCCCGATATGCACGATGATATTTCTCGCGTGTAGTGCAGCACGTCGTCGAGTCCAGTCGTGGATCGATCTGCTGATGCTGCGTGCACATTGTTGATCTGCTGGGTGATCTCTCGGACGCATCTGCACGTGGCTACGGCTACCTCTGTGTAGTCCCTGGACATGGAAGAAGGGGTACCGATAAAGACGCAGTCCATATCTGCTGGGCTTGCACCAGAGAATTCTTCAGCTTTTCTTAGGTAACTATCCTCGGGTGTTTGGTAGGCTTCCTGAGATGAACAGAAAGGTTAGCGGTGATTGCATGATTAGACAAGCAGCGCAAATGAGGAATTGTAAATGAGTTGTACTCAACTAGAAATGCGTCAAGATTGGCTGCGTCGAAATCCGGGAGCAATCCCCCCCCCGTCATGGCAAAGCACGGACTTGATGTGGCATGAATCGAAACGGGAGACTCATTGCTCTCGCTGGAAGGCTGAATCTCGATAAAGTTGAGCAGATTGTCTGTTGTTGTTCCAGAAGCACAGACAGAGCTGTCTCTGCTCGTTCCATGCCCTCGAGGTTGCGATGCTGCTGGTCGTTGCTCAATAAAACCTGCGGCCTTCATGCGCTCGATGGTTTTTCTATTGAGACTGCCCTTCGGCTTGCCTAGATGGGCTCTGTAGCTATAATGGCAGGTAACATTACTACGCGCGTTTCTCGTGTTACCTGCAAGTTCCCCAAAACTTTCGAACAGCCCCCGGGCCACAATCCTTGGGAACATACTCTCTTTGACACCGCGCACATATTGGCTCCCCGCTGCAGCGGACCTTTGAAGCATGGCAAGCATCACACGCGGAACGAAGCTTCTTTGTCTTTCTATTCACACTTCCGGCCGCGCAGTTGGATAGCTGGGCGGAGTTGATCAGCATCGGATCCATCTCAATGTAACTGAGAGGTATTTCAAAAAGAAAGAGCTGTCCAGAGTGGAGGAGAGCAGACGTAAATTGTAATGTATATTGAAGATTGTTTAGGAACCGATTTGTTGGCACGGATGGGAACGGTGACATATCGTGTTGCGTTTATTTAAACCACGGACGAGGCGCATAGCAGATCAACTATCGGACAACCCGCCCGACGGCCCGATACAGATCACTTCCGTTGATGCGGCACTGTCAGACGTGCAAACATTTGCAACACTGCAACACTTCAGCCCAGTCATCTTTGATCCTCCAAGACTCTACCGCCTTTTAGGGGTGTAGATGGTAAATGGAAGCCCTACCAGAAACCTGGCGCCTGGACTGTAAGTAAGCAAACACCCGGTATCAGACTGGCCACAGATGTTGCACAAAGGCGTAGTGCCGTCACCTGGCCATTCATGTTTACAGTAAGCACTCCTATAGGCTATATTATACCCCGCGATGCCACGAGTCCGAATATATGCATCGCTTACTCTGAGTGAGCTGATTGCCGGAACTTGGAACTTGGAAGCCTAAGCCTCAGGTGAACTTTGAAGCATGCGGCCGTACTTTGTTGAAACAGCCCACAAGTGATTCAGAAGCTAGAGGAATTACACCCGTTCACTTCTGCTACGTTCTGAGCGGATCAACTTCAAGAAGCAGGTCCCGGGTGTGCAATTCCGTGGAGGTAGCTGGGGTTCATATACGTTGACCACACCCCTCGAGTACCTATGTAGCGAGTGGCTTGCTTTTAATGCCTCAACTACAGAGGAGACTATAGAGGTCCTTCAAAAGTTCAAGCTCTTGTACAGTAAATGGAATACTACACTTGGAGATTGGGGAATCGATCTATGATCGCTCACCGGGTAGCACCAAAGATTGGAAGTAGCACAGAGAGAGGGGTGGTGTTCACCGCTCATAGCTCGCTCGGAGCCTCGGACAAGACACGATACTGTGCTGAAAGTCGATTGTGGCCGGCTGTTTCCTCCTACGAGCGGCGCCACTGGTGACATGCTTTGGACAACCCCTGTATAGGACGACATTTGGGCTTTCTCAAATGGGACATGCCGCCCAAGTTGGCAATTGATGCCGACATCTCATTGCAAAGTCTGCTACGAGAGAGAGCCACTATGGAATCACTGGTCAAGTGGCGGACGACCGGCCCACGACATCGTCAATTTCGGCCAGCAATCTCGTTCCCTGGCGTAAAACTACCGTGCTCAGATTCTCGTCAAAGCGTCTTCCTATTGGAGTCGCCCGGTTCTGTCCTCACAATACCGCACAAGCTGAAGATTTATCAGGCCACCCAGGACAAAGCACGCTCCCCAAGTGCACTTACGCGAAGCACGAAGCATGTTCTCAGGACAAGTCTCCTACCTTGGTCGTCTAAACGGATGCGCCTCCGTATTCAGCACAAATTCATCAAGGTCGATCAAGTCGGGCGGTGAGAATATGAGGTAATAATACTTCAATGTTTCTGCCAGCCAGAAGCTCTGCAGAAAAAGTTGTGTCAGACACAGCCCGCGCGAATGAAGCACCTACGGAGGTGGTACCTGAGTTGACGCCAGTGAGTTACATTACGAAAAAGGGTGCGTACCTCCATGTAGTCTTCCTGATTGTCCGCCTTGGTGCTCTCTTCAAAAGGAATCGTCACGTCACTGATCGCAGCATGTCCGTACTTGGCCTGTGACGCCTTGTGTACCGCTTGGAACATGGTCCACGCTGTTTCCTGATATTCCTGCTTTCCCGTAATGCGGTAGAGGATAAAAATACTCTCAATAGCCTCCGGGCGAAGTATGTAGCGAGGATCCTTTGCTGTCGTGAAACCCTTGGGTAGATGGGGCTTCCACTGCTTGCGTTTCTTTCGTTCCCGCTCCCACTTTACCTCATCCCAGGAGCAGCTAGATGCAAGGCGCGGCTCGCACGCCACCATGTTGTACGTCTCCGGCATCATCCCACTGGGAAAAGAAGCGTATGCATACGCGCAACCGTTAGCAAGCTTCGCACCTGTCTCGACATGCCCGGGCTGACCCAGAAGCCGACCTCCAAGGGCCATTGTAGCGCCTATGAAGCATACGAGGTGACCGCTCTCAGGATCCAGGGGCGTTTCGCCGTCATCACTGACATCTACGTTACCGGCGATGAGGAAATCATCTTCGAGAGGCACCATTGGACGAAAAAAAAGGTGAGTGGTGGCGGCTTCCATAAAGCTCTCGGTCATGACCTCGTACATGGGCTCCTGGCCACCGAGCAGGGCGTGCATCTTGGGGAGATACTCGTACAGAGAATCGGCACCCGCCCCAAGGCTGAATTCTCTACGGCTAGCAACGTCCATGCGATCCATGGAAACTGTTGGAATGGCTCTAACAACGATAGTCGCAACTGTCTTAGACTGTCCCTCGGAGGGACCACGGAGGTTCACGGTGGTATCACGGTGGT
>SRPX01000235.1:0-39270 GCA_018360215.1 Claviceps spartinae | reverse complement strand
ACCTCAGTGATGCAAGCAGCGAGGACCTCTACGGTGCCGACGACATCTACGGCGCTGGTTGAGGAGGCTTCACAGGCTAGGCAGATAGGATGATAGGAACAAGGTGGCAGGTGACGTAGGTACTTTGCTTCTATAAAAAATTTAGATAGTAGTAAATACGGACTGCAAACTTACTCCCGCCGACCCATTGAGCGAAAAGTGTTTGTAAAAAGTTGCGACAAGACGAAGAGAAGAGACTCGGCGAATTTCCACTGTCATCGTGATGATCGATCCCCGCAAAAACGTCACGAGGAATCAGGAATGTACCTAGTGAAGCTGAAATAGGGTGGCGAAGGAAAGGCACAGCTCAGTTCTCTGAGGGCGCAGAAAAAGCAATTTGGCCCCTTTTCTCTAAATTGAGTCCGACATTTAATTCGACCATCTCCACATTGCTATTGCACCTTTGGCTCTACCAGGAAGGTATGACAGGGAGATGCTGTAACTTGTCTAGTTAAACCTTTCCAAGCAATGATCGTGGTGGAAAGGCCAAGTGCAGATTGAAAGTCAAGAACAAATTGAGATTAGGTAAGTGAGCTGTAGCACACTCGCGATTACAACTGGTCAAAGCCTTGCTCATTACTAAATGAAATATATCGCTAAAATAGATAAAAACATTAAAAAACATCATAGATATCCCCCTTCCCCAAATCATCTTCCATTAAGCTTCTTCTCAAATCATCCTTTATCGCACTTCAAAGTCTCAAGAGATCTACATTCATCAGTACGTGTCAAAATGGTTCACGTCATGTCAGAGTGCATACATACCTCGAGAACGGCCGGCCCCGCAACAACAGTATCATCCGACACAGTCCCATTATTGCAGCCCGTCAGAACAACATACGTCTGCCCCGCAAAGCCCTTGGGGACCTTGACAGTAAAGCCACCATCAACGGCGGTTGCCTCAACAAACGTAGGCCCAGTCACAGCAATAAAGGCAGCGAAAACTCCGGTGGAGCCTTGAGGAGCCTGGATAGTGTAGCCCTGTAGGATGGGAATAGATCGGTCAGTGTCGGCACTTTTGGGTTCATCGGCAGGTAGACAAAGCAGGAACAAGTGTGGAAACGAAACCAAAAGAGAAAAAAAAAAAAAAAAGGCAGAGGGGAAGAAACGTACAGGTGTCTGCAGCGTCACGACCGAGTCCGCCGTAACAGGCCCATTACTCATCGCGCCAACAAGCTTAGGGAACGCCTTGACGGGCAGCTTCGCATTACTGGAGGGACACTCGGTAATAAACTGCGAAGCCAGCGAATAGACCTCATCGTAGGTGAGAGGCGTATCAAACGGCTGCGGGAAGGGAACCTGTCGGAGACCCGCGCGGATATAAGACGAGTGGCGGGCTTCGACCGTGAGGATCGACCCAGCGGCAGTGAGGTACGTCTTGCTCATAATGTCGGCCGCGGCGCCGAGGTATGCTGAGACGCCGACACCCTCGAGGATGGAGGCCGTGGCGAGGAAGGTCTTGACGTCGGTGTAGCCAAAGTTGTATGTGCATGCCGCGACGGGCTCAGCTCCAGCGGCTGTGAGAAGCAGAAAAAGGTTAGATCTCTGCGACTAGATATGACAGTGGACACTGGAAAGTGTAAGAGAGAGACAGGAAATGCATACCTTTCAGAGCCGTGGTGAGGAAGCTAACGTGTTCAGTCTCATCCTTGGACACCTCCTTGATGTTGTTGTAAAATACTGCATCGAATCCCGCGCTCGCAAAGTCTTGCTCCGTGTACTTTGCCAGACCTTCGCGGTAGAATGTGTTCTCGAGATGCTCCAGTGTGAGCGCGTAATTGAGAATAACGGCATCGTTGATACCCTCGCGCTTGACGATGGGGCCCGCCGCGACGGCGCTAGCTAGGGCCAGAGAAAGGGCAAAGATGCCGGTGCTACTTGAAGAAAACATCGTTTATGTATGTTATGAAGGTAGTGGTTTCTGCCTGGTATAAAATCGGTGTAGGATAATGAATTCGTTCAAGTACAGAGATGGATGTCCGATGAGACTAGTGTGAGAAGATGAACTAACAAGGTCGAGTGTTTAAAACTTGGAATATTCAAGGCGCGATCACAACAATAAATACTAATTTTTTGCAAGACTCGACAAGTACATATGTCTAGTATATTGCCATCACCTTTTTTGTTCGATGCCTCATCTACGACTACCTATACGCCTTCTCCTTCCGGAACCAGCCCTGCATTGCCTCTCCCATTATTACCTACATATCCCGCTTCCGCCTCCACAGAAGGAAACATGGAACGGCAATGCACATACCCGTCCCCGCTTTATTCCGCTTTATCCCACTATAATCCTCGATCAACCAACTGGAAGGAAATCCAGCACCATGGCGCCGTTGACTACTCTACATATGCATTCGTATATACTTTCCTCTATTGCCATAACGGGAAAGCGCGTGCCATTTCGGCAATCCATCTCGCCGAGCGGGGGAGCGGGGCCCGGGCCAGCCATGTGCCGCACCGTGTACCGGGATGTACCAGGTGCCTAGGTATGTATGCATGTATGTATGTATTCTAGGTATTGCTCATTTCGGCTGGGGCATCATCCGGGGGCGATCTGGCTCGGATCGCTTCGTCTTCTTGGCGACACGTCATTGACGCCGACGGATATCATGACGCCTACGCGTATTTGTCAAAGAGGGGATGTGAGAATTGACATGGAGGCTGGACTGCTGGCTGGATCTTTGGGTCAAGCGCCTGCGGTCGCAGTGTGCCTGGTGCCAGGCAATAGAAGCAATATTTGGTTACGAAAAAAGGTGGAAGCATAAGCACGCTGGGGTTGAGGTAGGCCCGAACTACGTACCTGAAACGAAAATTGCTTTATGTAGCAGCGGTGCAAATTGGGTTCGACAAGGCTCAAATAAAGTTGTTGTGCGTGGATCGTGGTCGAAACGGGCCAACGTGGCGGTTCCTGTTGATTTTGCAAGGGGCTCCAGCCCACCCTACATATTGTCTGCTGATGCAAATGCCCGTGGTCATATCTGATCTACGAGGTTAGGAAAAGAGACACATAGGTACATTATACATACCTACATGAAAAGAAATTAAGAAGAAGGATACCCTCTGAATTACAAATGAGACTCATCCGAAAGGGCGCGACACGTTACAAGTCACGCGGTGGAAATGCGTAGATTGTCTGACGTCTCGCTTGGTCTTGTAAGCGTCATGGAGAGAGTCAGAAGTCTTTGGTGTGGAAAACGAAAAGCCAGTCTCGAGATATAATTTAAAACCTTGAATTGACAGACGCTTAGAAAAGGAAGCTAGAGCAAGCGAACGGTAAACAAACAGAAGCTATCAAATTACTTAGGAAACACGCCAGTAGGTACCTAGGTAGTAAGTACACCCACCTCCCTCCATCGCCCGACGCCATTGAGGACTATCCGGGATCCCCCATCATGATCATCACATGATCACATCTACAATTCCTCCTTTCCTTCTTGGATTTCTGCCTGCCCCCTTCCTCCATCATCCTCACTCTTCCCTCCCCAGTAATACGTAAAGATATCAATCCCCATATACTCATCCCGATACACACCCCCCTTCTCACCATCCCCCGCCGCCCCCGCACAAACAACCAAAGGCATGAAATGCTCCCCCCCTCCCAGCGGATGCATCCTCTCCGAATGCGGCAATCCCCTCCAACCCATCAACCCAGTCCACCTCTCAGACTCCGACCTCGCCATCACAGCCTTTGTCAACGCCTCATTCCACTCATCCGACAAAGCCTTGAACCCCGTCCGCACGGCATTCCCACTCCTCAGACCCATCAACTCCCGCATATTATGTAACGACGCAAACCCGGATCCCACAATCGCGATATTCCGCTCCCGCAGCCGCCGCAGCGCCTTCCCCATCCGTAGATGCTCTTCCGGGTTCTCAGATTCCAGCACCGAGAGCTGCACCACGGGGATATCCGCCGCGGGGTTAATCAGCGACAGCGGAACGAATACCCCGTGGTCCCACCCGCGGGAGGCGTCTAGCTGGGCTGACAAGCCCTCCTGTTCGAGGAGGTCCTTGATTTCAGACGCGAGGGTAGGATCGCCCTTGGCGGGGTATTTGATGGTGTAGGCCTCGGGGGGGAAGCCGTAGTAATCGTAGTAGAGTTCGTGGTGGGTGCTTGAGGAGATGCTTGGGATGTTGGTGGACCAGTGTGCAGTGACGAGGACCATGGCTTTCGGGGCGGAGGGGGTGCCGAGGCGTAGGATCTGGGGGACTTTGTTCCGGAGGGAGGATACGATGGCGTCGTGGTTTTTGTCGCCGAGGAGGGGGAGGGGTCCTGATGGCCATGTTATTAACGTGTCAAATCCATTAGGTTTGGGGGAGTTTTTCTCCAGGAAAGCAGGAGGCGCGTTTGATGGATTGGGTGGGTGGTTTGCCAAGTTACGTACCTCCTCCGTGCGACAAGGCAATCACGGGCGCGACGGGCATATCGGGCTGGCGAGCGTGAGCAAGAGCCATGGCGAGTCGATTTTGGTATGGAAATGGGAAAGTAATGAGCGCGGCGGCGCGGAGAATGTTGCGAGTGCTGGTGCGCTTCATGCGATGCGCAAGCTAGACGGAAACAGGAGTATGATGAGGGTGATGACGATGCGTGTTTTGCCGCGATATCGGCCGGTGGGGGGGTGTTGAAGAATGGATATAAGATGCTAGGACGTTGGAGATGGAGACTGGATACGATATGTACAAGAAATGGCTCAGCTCAGTCTGCAGTGACTCTACAGTCTGCACATAGACACTTTATAAGAAGGAAGGAGGTTGAGGTCGAGAGAACAGCGGTGGACACAGCAACCAGGCTGCTGACATCCACGATCTCGTTTATTGTATGTATTACTGTACAGAGTACGGATAGAAACTGTGAATATATAAGCTGTTTGAAATGCCATGTTGGCGGCCGATTTATTTGGTAACAGCCGCGCGGCTCCTATTTGTAAGCAATTCGGCTCGCTCGGGGTTTCGCTCGCAATGCCGATCCATACCGATTGCCGGCTCCGACTTCCGGACTTGGGCGTGAAGTGGGAGGTGAGGTCAGCTTCCTGGAGATGCTCCCAAATTGCCTGCAAAGGCCCGTCACGTACGAAAAGAGCGCACAATGTGCCTATTCAAGGCACATATTCACAACACACCGCCAAACTTGCATCCAAAATTGTATGTGTTGTAAAAATGAAAAGATCCAGAGTTCCCGTGAAATAAACCCTCATACATACAACGACACAGCTCCCCTCCCCGACCCCACGGCCCTGATCCTCGATCCGATCCGCAGGGGACTACCCTCACTTACAATGAAATGGCCCCTGCCCTCCTCCTCAGGCACATCCACACCAAGAATCTCATAGATATTGCTACTCACCAGATCCAGGGCAGACTGCTCCGTGAAGCGCCCATCGCCATTCCGATACGCCGTCCCAGCTTCAAACCCTAGATCCCGCACAACCCAGTCCTCCGGCAGACCAACACCCACCGTCACACCAGCCGTGACAAGCCAGTCCGCCGCCGTGCCATTCGTAAGAGGCGCACCAGACAAGGCGCGTCGCGAGTCCCACGTAGTAGGCATAGGCTGCAGCGGCGTGAGAATGACACCCACTGACGCCGCGGCAAGCTCATGCGCAACAAGATGAGACTCAGCACCACCAATGATGGCCATTCTGATTTTATTCGTGCTATTAAGAGCATCCTCCACCTCAGTCTTGATGCGCAGAGCCGACGCGATCCCATCGGCGCTGTTGATCGTCAGAGCCAAGACAAGATCCCCAGCGATAACCTTCTTCAGGTACGCCGCCTCAGAATATGGCTCTGGCTCATCGGCTGTCTTGATGGCATGGAGGAGCTTATTGCGCAGGGCGCCAAAGACTTGAGTGTAGCTCTTGGATGCCTCGCGTACTTGGACGTTGAGCGTGTAATGGACAGCTGCGTCTGATGCAAATACGGCGCCTTTCTCGGCGCTGGTTTGCGCGGTGGTTACGAAGCCAACGCTTGTGCCGTGGTGCGTTGCACCGCCTTTCCACTTCGGGGCTGTGATGGCTCGGGTGACGCCGTATCGGGCACCGGCGTGGAGTTTCTTGCCGCCGAGGGTTAGGCCGTCGATGGCTCGTGTGAATGATTCTGCGTTGTTGCCGTTGTCGGTCGTGGCTTCGGCGTCAATGTCGTTGAGACCGAGGGTGCCGGCTACACCTGTGAATGAGCGGGTGAGATATCCGTCTTTGATGTCGATGACCTTGACGCCGCTTTGTATGGCAGCTTTTCGTTCATTGTGGCAGGCTCCGATGCAAGAGATCCGGCCTTTGGAGACGACGACATGAACTGATTCACCAGTCTCGGCTTCGCTCTTTGCATTGTCCAGCGGCATGAGCACCTTCTTCACACCAGTGAAGACGGCGTCGGTAATCTCGGTAGGTTCAACAACCACTTCTGAAAGCGCCAAGATGGGGCTCGCAGGCGCCTCTATCGGCTTATTGTGGTACACAGGTGCGGTGAATTGCGCTGTACCGTCAATCCAAACCTGCACAGGAGTCGCTCCGACACTGAGAGGGTCACTGTCCCAAACAACGACATCGGCGTCATAGCCTGGCTTCACTTTCCCCAGCCGATTGCCCATGCCGAGCTCCTCTGCTGGAGCAGTTGTCACGCTCGAAAGCGCCGCATGGTACGGCAGACCATAGTGATAAGCCTTGGCAGCCTCGAAAAGGACGTGTTGAGCATTAAGGACGGGATTATCGCTAACGTAAACGGGCGTCAATCCCGCTTCGTAGAGCACCTTTCCCGCGTATTCGGAACCCGTGTAAGCTTCCGACTTGTAGTACATGTTATCGGCGAAGAGAGCAGAAGCGGGAGCACGACCACCCCATGTTCGTTTGAGAATCTTTTTCATGTAAGTGGTTTTGACAGCGTTAGCACAGCCGCACCTAGCGGCCAACGACAGGAAAGAACAGCTTTGTACGTACCTCGGGGACAAGAAACGACTGGTGTGCATGATGGAACGCCCGGACAGGGAATTGAAACTCATTGGTATGGTCAACCATGGCCTCCAAGTCCGGCACCGTGTAGCAATGCACATTCACATGGACTTGTCCTCGCAGGGCCGCGCTCAAGCTCTCCCACTGCAGCTCCTGCGGCAGGTAGCTGTCCATATTATCCAGCCCAACAGAATTGGCTTTGCTGCACCAATCATCTTGTCGTTGAACCAGGTTGCGCGCCTGCTCGAACGCATGGCGGAAAGCATAACTCTCCCCCAGACGGCTGGTATAGCGACCGTGTGATCCAGGACCAAAGTCGCCCTTGGGATTCTCGCCGCAAGCCATCTTCATATACCGCCAGTGTCTTTCAGGATCAGCCAGCGTGTCGTTGGCACTGTATTCCTCGCGGCCGTCTGCTTTGCCAATAGCATGCTTGACGAGGTAGGCCTCGCCGGCAATGTTGTTGGCTGATCCGGGCAGGATCAACGACGTGGTCACACCGCCAGACTTGATGACCTGTATCTGATGATCCAGCACATTGAATCCATCGATGGAGCGAATGTATGGGGTGACATTGTCTGCTAGCTCGTTGACGTCGCCGCTGCCCCGAAGGCTGGGAAGAGAGTCCACACCAGCGTGACTGTGCATATCGATGATACCAGTCGTAAGAAGCCGGCCTTCCGCATCGTATAGCATCGTGTCCTGAGGCAATGACGACAGCGAGATGGCTTGCTCGACCTTCTTGATCAGACCGTGTTCCAGGTACACATCCCCATGCGTCCACTCCCAGCCCTTGCCCGCCCTAGCATCCGCGTCGCTCGTTCCCTCAATAGCTTCTCCAACCCAAATCGTGGCATTTTTTATAAGTGTCGGCCGCGAGCCTTGGATATATCTGGCGCTCTTGCTGCGACCAACTCCAATAGGATCGCGCGGCTTATGGCTGAGCTTCTTGCACACTGCCAAGTCATTGGTGAGCTTCTTCATAGACAGCTTGGTAGCATGACGGTCGGAGCGCCAGATCTGCTTCCACTGCGCGAGTACTAGGAGAGAAAGACACGCCAGGGCGAAGAATTTGAGACCTCGGCTCCGTCGCACGTTCCGTCGGCCGCGTATGCGACATATCTGGCCGTCGTTCATCAGCGGCAGTGCGTGCGGCCGATGCTCGCCTTTTTCGTTCATTCTGTTGTTGATGTGCTAGAGAATGAAAAAGGTAGGAATGATGGGACAAGGCTTGAGAGCATACGCTGCGGAATCTATCGGTCTGCTGATAGAAGAAGCATGATACGGGCGAGTTCGTGATGACTGGTGCCGCAACCAGCGCGGTGTTGCGTTGACGGTTGGTGATCTTCTGTGGGTCAGCGCCAACGGGTGGGCCGTGGCTGGTGGCGGAGGTGGCTGGTAGCTTTGGTGGGTCTAATGTTGGGTGACAATGGGCCGTACTGTACACTGCTGCCTCAGGATGTGATTTTGTGCAGCACTGAGCAGAATGCTTTGCAACGTCATCGCCGAGAAGCCCATGACAAGATGACAAGATGCCAAGGGCAGCGAGCTTCGTCTCTGTCTCTCACCCACAAATCTAGGCCCACATCTGCGAAAGCCTCAATGTAATGGTCCGAGCCAGGCTTCACTCGTCCGAGACAGCTCCCGTCAACTAAGCTCAAGCCTCAATCCATATCGTGATCGAACCGCGCACGCCTCGACCATCTCGTCACGCACACACAACTTACAGAAATGACAAGACACCAAGCTCAGGGCACCAAATCGGATGACGCTCCCTATGAACTTATTTATTGGCCCCAGATCCCAGGGCGCGGCGAATTCATCCGACTGCTCTTCGAAGAAGCCGGCGTACCATACCTCGACACTGCCAAGCAGGACGATGACCCCGTCCAACGCGTCCTCAACATCACCAATGTACACAACGTAGGCGACAAGAACAACTCTCCGGTGCTCGCATGCCCGGCCATCATACACGGGGATGTGGTGCTGTCCCAGACGCCAAATATTCTGCTGTACCTGGCGCCGAGGCTTGGACTTGCACCCGCCGAGGGCAACGCCATCTACCAACTCAACCAGATTGTTCTTACCATTCTGGATTTTCTTTCCAACGAGGTCCATGAAACGCACCACCCTGTTGGCGTCTCTCTTGCATACGAGGAACAAAAGGCCGAGGCGAAGAGACGGGCTCAATTGTTCAGGGAAGACCGCTTGCCCAAGATCTTGACCTATCTTCAGCGTGTTCTTGATGGTAAAGCTAGCGCCCACGGGCCATGGCTGCATGGTGGGAACTTGACTTACGCTGATTTGGTGTTGTTTCAGGTAAGTATTCTCTTCGATAAGTACTACACTTCGAGTTGTCCTCGGAGCCGGATTTTGCATGATTCGCTCCGAGAGGATAACGGCTGACGCGTTGGCAGGGCATGCATGGCACTGAGTTTGCTTTCCCAAAGCTGATGAAGAAGATGAGGGAATCGGGAAAGTATGATGGCGTCTTCAAGCTATATGAGGCTGTTGGGGAGCGGCCCAACGTTAAGAAATACCTCGCTAGTGATCGGCGGGCGGCGTATTCTAACGGAATCTGGAGGCGTTATCCAGAATTAGACGACGAGTGAAGTGCTTTCAATTGTATGGGGACATGATGCGATTGAGTCCGATATGATGATCCGAAATTCTCTGCAACTCCTAGGCCATACCAACTCCAAGTCGGCATTGGGTGCACACTGCGGCTGCTAGAAGTTCAGAAATATCGACATCTCCATTTCAGATGTTTGAAGTCTGCCTTTTCCTATGTCTGTCGCCTACGGGACCTTGAACTATGCTGCTAAAGTAATCAGCGGCCTCCGTGTCATGTATGATGTATCCCAAGCAATGGCAGTTTTTGCAGATGAGATTTGTCACTCGAGTATTGAGATGAACTCGTCCTAGTATCTTTCCAGGGTCTTGTCCAGCGATATTGGCGCCCTCAGACACACGAGAGTCGAGACCGTAAGCACAACATTAGCTCGAGATCCATGTCGCGAAGAATACGCATTGTCCCATTTGATCTTTTTGTTTTCGCCGGGAAAAACCACGCTCGCATAATTTCCGTCGCAGGAGAGGTGAGCGCCACGATGCCCATTGCCCCGATGAGACCGACGAGCCAACTTACATCTCGCAGTCGTCTCCTCCTACTGAGCTTCCTTGGCAATCGAGCTTGTTGATTCACCGGCCTCTGCGCATGTCGTCCCCGCCGTCCACATTATGCTTTTGTATTTTCCGGAGCAAAAAGGTACGACATGCATGCATGAGCGCAACCTAGTAGTACATACATACCTATTCCATCCGACCCGGAAGCTCGGTGAACCATGCACATACATATGTAGGTACCTATGTATGTACCTATGCACGTACATACATACCTCACCATAGAGCGGCCCCGCGCACGAAAGTCCGAATAAACAGCCTTCGGCCTTGCGAATAACAGAGTCAACGATATTTCATGGGTAAAACCACCGGCCAAGTTGGCGTGAACCTTGAATAGTGGCAGTGTAATTGAAGGCACAGTGTCTTGAGTCTTGACTCTTGACCCTTGGGGCATCCCTGCGCTGCTTGATAGCTGGACCAGCCGAGGCATCGTGACTGCGGCCATGGTTTTGAATACGCCTCGTAGACTTGAGGGCCGCGCCGCTTGGTGCCGCTCTTGGCGGCGATGGTGATGCCACGTGTGACTGGAATTATGTCGCCGACTCGCCGCTGAGCGACTTCATGTTCTTATTGAAATGCTCGATTGGTCATTGCGCAGGACGATACAGACATGAAGCAGTGAGCTCGGTCGCGTAACGATACAAAGAAGTCGCTGAGTAAAAGTCCATGGATCTTTTCTTTGACGTGCAGACAGCAGGCGCTTTCTCGATTCTGTGGATGCCGAGCTGGATGTTAAGTAAGATGGAGCGCAGATGAGTGTCAACTTCTGTCAAGTTTGAGCTGATGATATACAATTGGACATTCACTATTACCAAGGACGAGTGCGATTCGATCCGTATGGTATGCTTACTTTTGTGAGATGACGCCTTCACCGAACCTGTCGGTCCACTCGCGATACTCAGTCGCCATGGTAAGGAGACACGAACACATGGCTCGTACGGACTACTATGATCGATCATATGGTACACGGTCGCGCTGTCATACTCATCCAGCGCTTGAAACATGATGTGGCAATTCGCCACAAAGTTCACGAGTCCACGGCTGCGCTTAAGTTTAGTCTGTACGCCGGCAGTTGACGGCAGATTCAGAAGCCCAATCCGTTTCACTCTTCCGCACGACTTGTAGTCTCACGAGTCACGGCCCCATGGCCGAAAACGGACAATTAGGGTCGCTTTATCGATGCAGAGGCGCTACTATTGGAAGATTCAAGCTGCTAGAGGGAATTTGTCCAGAAACTTGACGAAAAAAGAGAAAACCTCGGCCCGCTTTCGTAGACGTCAAGGTGCTTGGCTAGGTATTCACAGCCGAAAAACAAGTCACATGACCGGGAGTGATAAAAGAAGTTGCGTGCCCTCGAGCACACAAATAATCAGGGTTCGGAGAGGTGTGTTCGGCAATCAATTCCTCCCCGGCTCGGTTAGTTGCAGTCAGCGTCGGTATTTCTCTTTATGGATCTCTGACAACAGGCTTCGCTCATGATTAGCAAGCGTTTTTCCCGTCGCAATTCAGCCAGGTAAGTCCGTCCCTTGTTTCCGCCTTGGCCTTGGAAGAATGAGAATATTTGTCGACCCCGCACTTGCCACATCACGACTTCACGGGCTAGCTTGATTCGGCCCAACACAAATTGACCTGCAAAGCGGGTACAAAATAGCGGACCCCGTCGTGGAGGGGAAAAAATTGCGGTTTTCCCATCTTTCCCATCTAACTCCCAAGAGCAGTGAACCCTTTTTTTCCCTCCTCTCTCCTCTTTCCACCTTTCATCCTACCACATCTCACGACCAATTTGTTTTCCCCTCTTTTTCACCAAGAAACAACCAGGTAATTGGCGCCTTTGATCCCCCTAAACACTCATCATTCAAGTCAGTCCTACAAGAAGACCAGTAGCTTACCAGATTGCGATAGAAAAGCAAACATGTCTGACCAACAAGGAGACCGACAAACCGGCGTCGTCAAGTGGTTCAACGACGAGAAGGGCTACGGATTCATCACCCCCGCCGATGGCGGTGCTGATCTGTTCGTCCACTTCAGAGCTATTGAGGTCCAAGGCTTCAAGGCTCTCAAGGAGGGACAGACCGTGAGCTTCGTCGCTGAGCAGGGCCAAAAGGGCATGCAGGCCGCTCAGGTCAGGCCCGAGAACGAGCAACAGTAAATGCTGCTCTTGAAGTACCCTCTCATTAATCGGCCCCGAGGCCAACAACACACATCAAAAAAATTGAAATAAAACCACGAGATGTACCCTGAATCAATGTCGCACAAAGGAGATGGGGCTGGACACCGGAAGTCCTGATTGGGGCGAGAGGCAAATTTCCCCGCGCAGACAAGGCTACGCGGGACGGGGCGATAAGAAAATCAATGCGGAAGTTGTTCCACTTTTCCACCAAATAATTGATGTCAGTTTCACCACATGAGGTTTGAACGAAGCAGTTACTAGCGGATAAATACCAACTCTTTCTGTTACACCAAAAACAAAAAATTGTGTGCAATCGTGATGCCGACTTTCTCCTGCATTGAAATGCATTCTTAATTCGGGTTGCAGCCTCGATGTTACCCAAACCACCTCAAACCGCCCATAGTCTGACCTGTAATATTGATCGCCCGGGGCGAGCTGGAGCCCTGGGTGACTTTGCGTCGATCCCTGCGTTAGCGTTATTACTGTACGGAGTATGAGCCCCGCAGATCACATAAAGTCTGCCAAAGCGCCTGCAAACGAACAAACGAAGGCATATTTCGGCCTCGCTGTATCGATGTGCTGGAAAAAGAAGTCATGCCATAATCTCGCCTACGAGACGTGATGCTCGCGAATATCTCGGTTCTCTGGACAGTTGCGAACTGCTTCGCCGACTTGTCGCTCAGACTGATCGCCCTGCTCATTGGCCCAAACACGTGAACTTCTGGTTTGTGATCTGGTATCGTGCCCTGCGTTTGCACTTCACTTATGCCGACAACTGCCAACGCTCATATGGATCGTTTGTCGTGATGGCTATCTCGGAGTCACGTTTGTAGTTACACAGCACGTACATAGCCCTGAATATAAAGTCTTCGTGGCCTCCTTTCTGCTTTCTCTTGGTCTCCAACATCGACTACTCTAGCTCGCGAGCCGACGATCTGACACCAATACCATTGCTGAGATTTCGATAGAACGGCTTCAAACACAACGTGTATGGCTTTGGCATCAAGCACATGACAGAATGCGGTTGAGCAATCTCTAATCAGAGCACAGGCCCCATTGCCCTTTTTTTCGGCGGGTACAGCCCATTCGAGTACAACCCGCGATACAGCGCGAAGGATGAAATGAATCGCATGTGCGAGTTCCTTGGATGGCAAAGGGGCGGTGCCAAGGAAGTCAGAGCCAGAACTCGGCTACGGCAAGCCAAACTGGACAAGAGGAGCTGGGTTGAACCCAAGTATAACTGCCTAAAGAGTGACAATGTGCTGTATGCTTTGCAGCAACCAGAATGCCAGAGACTGAATACCTCCCCGGTACTCGAATGTATGTGACTCCATCCGATAAGTTGGCCCTCGCTAACATGACTACCTCTAGCCTCGGAACAAATATGTAGACGCGGCAGTAAGCTGCCCTATTGTCAGCACGTCAGGCCCTACGATTGCAGTCTCGGAACACATAGATTTGTCAGCGAGCTGCCCTGTTGTCGAGATGTCAGGTCCCATTGACCTGTTCTTCAACCGGGGTGACCAGTCCGACTGTAATCCGCATTCCAAAGTATGGAGCGCGTTCTGCCGCCTGTGCAGTTTTTTTGGGTGGTTGAAAAAGGTAGGGTTTCATAAAGTCTACGTGTCTCTTGAGTTGTCAGTTTATGTTCTGACAAGTTCACAAACCCGTGTAACTAGGCAATAAAAGGTGTCTATGTCAAAATCTTTGGATTTATCGACTCCGAACGAGCTGGGGAGGCGACCCATAAGTTTGCTAGCCTGGCACACCTGCGGCGGTATACCGAGAACAAGGGCGAGGTGATCCCCAGGGAGCAGGCCAAAGGCAGTTTGCTCCTTCGATTTCTCTTGCAGGTGCTATTCGGACGAAAAAAGAGCCAATGATGTGATAGACGCAATGCATGACGTGTAGGTACGCATGATGGTGATGTGGCACGTTGGGCTTCATCGGCTCGAGTTTTGTGGTTTGCAGGGCACGGGGTTCTCTGTTGCAGAACTGCGAGGAGTCATCTTGGGAGTCACTTTCGCTTCATATTTGTTTGACTTTGATATGTCGGTTATTGTGCGTACAAAGCATGAAGTGTATGGAGGTCAGTAATATGCTGCTTGCGGCTGAACTGAAATGATCAAGAAGGATTTCTCACGACACTGAAGCCTGCGCGAATAAGTGGATCTAGCAGCCAGAGCAACTGCAGCCTCTGTGGATTTAGGTGCTGCACTTATTGCCTCCTCTTTGGCCAGCCGAGTTCGGGGTGGCCTGAAACTACACAAGCCTCCTTTGAGGGGAGTTATGTGTCGTAGCCGAAGTCGAGACGCGATCTCGAGATGAGGGTGTCGTTTTGCTGCATCGCGGGGTGCATGGACCATGGCACAACTCCGTATGTGCATATGCGTATATATGCATATGCGTGTCTTAGCAGCCTCAGGAAATCCTGCAGGTCCCGAGACAAGCTCGCCAAGTTCAAAATTCATCCCCGGTTCATGTTTAAATCTGTTACACAATGGAAGGGCCAAATAGTCTTGATCACTGCTTGATAACAACCCGTGGCACGAAAGATAGGTGCAGCTGTTTAACCACTTCTAAGTTCTCACACCTAGATAGGTACCTACCCGGGGCAGCGTTCACGTGGTTTTTCAGCAGTTGTAGATCGGCGGCCACGAAATCTGGCAGAAAAGAAAAGCAAAGTTGACAAGTCTGGACGGCTTCGACTGAGAGCAGAAAGGGAGCAGAAATCGCGAGTTTCTCCGAGTTAGCTAGGTAGTGCTTTTTTTGGCTAATGCAAAATACATAGGTAGTTCCATTATGCACAGGCTACAGCTGCAAACTGCCTTACCTACTTGTTGCTCAGTAATCGCCCTGAGTGGTGCCCATTGGCCCAGATTTGCGAACTTCCAGTCTGAATCTGTGATCTGGTATAATGCCTGGCTGCGTTTGCGTTTCACTTATGCCAGCACTGCCAACACCCGAGCAAACTCAGCGTCGCGTTTGTCATTCGATAGCACACGTAGGTAGCCCTAGATATATAAGTCTTCATGGTCTCCTTTCTGCTCTGCCTTGTTTTTACAACATTAACTACCTTGTACCTCACGAACCGACGACGTTTTTGATCTTCATATCATGGCTTCAACCAAGAAAGGTATGGCTTCAGCACCAAACGACTTGACAGCTGCAGTCCGGCATGCTCTAATCGTGATTCACAAGTAAAGCACCCATCGACCGTTTTTTTCAAAGGTATCTCCCATTCAAGTATGACCCGAACGCTCCAGTATGGGCGGAATATGAGCGCATGTCCGAAACCTTTAGATATACAAAGGGCAACAAGAAAGATAAAAACGCCAGAACTCTGCTACGGCAAGCCATAATGTGCGAGTTCGATGCTATTTACGACGAAGACGAGAGGCAGTTGGCAGTTTTGCGACGACTTTGCCAAAAACTGGAGATTTTTCCGCTACCCAATAGCGTCCGCTCTCGTGACGATGTGAAGGCCCTAGCTATGCGAAGAATGGCCTCCGATGCTATTGCCAGAATAGCAGGCCCCACGGACCTGTTCTTCAACCGATACAGCCAGTTTGGCTATGATCCGCATTCCAAAGTTTGGAGCGAATTCCACCGCCTGTGCGAATTCTTTGGGTGGGACAAAGGAAGCAAAAAGGAAGAAAAAGTCAAAAACGTTTTGCGGCAAGCCTTGGTAGACGAATTTGAGGCCATTGACGACAGGAACGAGGATGACCTGGCGGTACTGCAACGACTGTGCCAAAGACTGGAGATTTTCCCACTACCGAAGAGCGTCCGCTATCGTGACGATATGAAAGCCCTAGCCACGGGGGACAAAGCCGGCCATGCTCTTGTCAGAACAGCAAGCCCTATAGTCAGGACAGCAGGCTCTATGGCCAGGACAGCAAGCCCTATGGTCAGGACAGCAGACCCTATTGTCAGGACCGCAGACCCTATGGCCAGGACAGCAAGCCCTATGGTCAGGACAGCAGGCCCTATAGTCAGGACAGCAAATCCTATGGTCAGGACAGCAGACCCTATTGTCAGGACAGCAGGCCCTATAGTCAGGACAGCAGGCCCTATGGACCTATTCTTCAGCCGGTATAGCCACTTCGATTATAATCCGCATTCCCAAGTATGGAGCGAGTACAACCGCCTGTGCGGATACTTCAGATGGGGCAAGGGAAGTCCGACGGAAAGAACAGCAAGGAAGTTGTTTCGGCAAGCCTTGGTAGACGAGTTTGGTGCCATCTACGGCGTGGACGACAATAAGCTGGATGTTCTGCAGAAACTTTGCGAGAAACTGGAGATTAATCCGCTACCTCAGAGTATCGCTGACTGTAAAGAGGTAAGGCCTACTGCTCACTTCCCCCTTGAGTTGATATTGTCCACCATGTGTTTTCTGTGAAGTTAACAGACCCGTGCGACTAGGTGATACAAGCTCACTACGTCAACATAGTTGACTTTGTTGACTGTGATCGAACGGGGGTGCCGATCCACAAGTTTGACGATTTGGAGCAGCTTCAAGACTATACTATAGAGACGGAGAAGATTTTTCCCAAATGGGAGGCCAAGAAAAGTTTACTGCTTCGGTTCCTCCTGCAGCGTATCTTTGACGAGCGACCATCGCACTGGGTTCCATATGGTGCGCCGATCCATGATTACATATGACGTTGATGAGTCGAAAATGGGTGTGGCTTGTGGGATGCGAAGGAACTTGCAATGTGCATGATACATACACTATGTCGAGAAACAATCTTGAGTAAACGGTTCATGTATGATTTGTCGGCTCGATGAAGGTTCTTGTGAATACAGCACAAAGTGGACGGAGGCCAGGAATTTAGTGCTTGCGGCTAGGCTGGAACAATCCGAAGGATTTCTTACGGCGTGTCAGACCCTGTGTACGGAGTAGCCTGCGTGAATACGCGAATTGGGCGGCCATGACAATTGCAGCCGCCGTGGATTCAGGTGATGCAACTATTGCTCTTCTTGGCCAGCCAAAGTCTGGTGGCTTAGGATCACGCTCCAAGCCTGCGGGGGAGTTTGTGTTGTTGTAGCCGAAGTCGAGACACGGTCTGACTCTCGAGGTGAGGACTCTATAGAGCACAGAGTGTCGTTTTACAGGTAGGTACATAAGGTCCCTCTCGCGTTGTCCTATGTCTGAGGGCAGGCTGGCCTAGCGTGGCCCGTGCACCCGCAGATGGAACACACATGAGTCCACTTGCATTTTCGCCAAGTGCATCCCGACTGGGAATTGAATTTCCGGCACACGGCAGCGTCGGAAGCTGAGGTTCCTGCTGTGTCGGAACGCTGACGCTTCCCGGTGGACGGTGCCGGTAGTCTGTGGAATTGCGAGAAGTAGGCGTCGGTCTGGACTCTGGGGTGATCGAGCCATGCGGCTGCGTCATGAATCGTGCCGCTTCTGACATGTCGGTGGTGTCTCATGGCGTATTGGAGGCATATGTCCCAGGTGTAATACTGTGCTTTTTCGGTGATGAAGGCGAGGAACCTGTTCTGGGCAAGGCATACGTCGGGGTGTTCCTTGACGAAGAGGCGGCGGTAGATGTACATATAGTTGAGAAAAGAGACGATGTAAATAAGAGGACTGGAGAAGACGTTGGAAGTGTCGTCGTCGTCGTCGAATGGATGATGCCGCGGCGGGTGGAGGCGGATCAGGTTCCTTGGCTCAAAATTACCAGTGTAGATATCGTTGACGTCTTCGGCGGACACGGAAGCAAGTTCTCGTGAGATTTCCAGCACCAAGGAAGGAAAGCGCTCACCGGACGTGTTGGCCGCGTCAGTCGAAGGGGCGTTAGGCAGAGCCGCACTTTGGCGGTTCTCTGCCTCGAACGCGAGGCGTCGGGCCTCAGATGCCATGATTAGTGATTTTAACTCCGCGATTCGTGCTTATCGCTGCGACGATTCGAGATGGTTCCGGAGGGTGGTCAAAATGGATGGCGAAGTTGTCGGTGGGTTGGGGATGGAATCCAGACGGAACTCCTTGCTCGGGAGTGCCTTGGGACTCGGGGGCCTCAGTGGCCTTTGCAGAAACTCTCGTGGCTGGTGCCATGATGCTGAAGGATAGGAAGAATGGGTGAAGAGATTGACTTATACAAAGGTGCGAGCTTGAGGTTCCGAGGGGTTCTGCGATCGAGGTTGGAGTTGTGAAAGGGAGAAGATTCCGGGAGGGAGTTGTTGCTTAGGTACTCCGTACTCCGCTCATGTCGTGACTCGTGCCCAGGTGTGACCACTCCATATGCATATGTACATATGCGCACGTATGCATATGTAAATATGTACATATATGTATATACCGTGCCTATGCACAATACCTATGTATGTAGGTGCTTTCATCATTTGACTGTTTCACCAGCACGTGACGTGACGATAGAATAACCCACATCAATTATTATGTACAAAACGAGTTCTCCCTGACGAAAGAACAAACACCAGATGCTTACAACACCCCAAAGCTTCACCGAACGCGCCCGTTATGCCCATCTCTTGTCTAAGAACAAAATAAGCTATTAATTCAAACCCCATCGTCAATGCGACAACGAGCGACCATTTTCGTTCCGCCCACACACGAGATCGAGATCCCCGCGAACATATAAACTACCCGCCGCGCATCAAAACCATGCAAGACAATGCTCTAGCTATAATATTCCTCGAGCCACTTTCTCAAATCTCCTATCGTCGGGTAGTCCAAGAACAAGCTACCTCCAACCTTGACATCAAGCTCGATCTTGAACTTCTCTGCAATCACAAGCGACATGAGGCTGTCTATGCCGAGCTCCGCAAAGCCGGCATCGTCTTCGAGCTGGGACAGATCTAGGGCGGCTTCGTTGGCAATGAGGCGGAGTGCTTTTGCGGACACAGTGTCTGTATCTGCTGCTTGAGTCGACGCGGGTGCTGCTGCTGTTGCTTGAGAATTGGTTGTCACGGGCTGGACTTCGGGCGCGGGTTTCCGCTCAGGTGCGATTCCGGGTTGTGCTGTTGTGGGGGGCTTGCTAGCTGTAGAAAGCTTCGCCTCTACGGGTTTCGATTTGACCGGAGCAGAGACGCTCGCCTTGGTCTTCGTTGTCGTCGAGGACTTGCCTGGTGCTGAAAAGAAGCGGCTGAGCAACAAGCGTGGGTAGCGGCGGAACTCAATCCCCCAAACTTTCCCGATTATGTCTCCGTCCTGCATAATGTACACGTCGCCCAGGTACGTTCCCGAGTTATCAGCCTGAGGAATCATCTTCACATACGACTGGTACCGCGCCCCCGGGGTGAGAGGCTTCGCAAACTGCATCGCCTTCCAGCCGGGCGTCACGCAGTAATTGTCAACGGTGTTGATCGCATCCGAGCAGTTCATGATGAAGCCCGCCAAGTGGGCTACACTGTCGATAAAGTGCGGCGGCACGGTCCATTTGCCGCTTTCCTTGTCCGTGAGGCGCACGTTGGCAAATCCCTCCAGGCCGTGCATGATGACCGATTGCATTCCACGGTATTTTTCTGAGTAATCGACCAGATTCTTAGCGAAGAGGCCGTACGCCATTGTGCGCGAGAAACGGTTCGCCGTGCCGTCAGCGACTAATGCCTCCAAGGCCTCGACTCGGCTTTGAACGAGGTGGACCATGGGGCTCCACGACGAAAGCCATTGCTCAGGGTCACCGAATATGATCTTGGCCGTCGCAAACGGCTCGTGGATCGTGCCATCATTGTCAACATTCTGCCACGTCAAATCAAGTCCGTGGTGCAGAATGTCCGTGGTTGTGGCGGTGACGCGGAATAGTTGAGGCGAGTTCCTATCATGATTTGCCACCAGCCCCTCGGTAACCACGAGGTCTTTGATGATGGCTTTCAATTTCTTGGATGCTGGCAGAAGCTTTGGTAGCATATACTCCGCGAGAGTAAAAGCAATATCGGCGTGGATCGACTATATGTAGTGAAACAGTCAGCAGTGCATCCCACTTCCCCCGGCGAGAATCAGATTGAAACAAGACAACAGTTGGACAACTTACCGATGTTACTACGGCACAATCATTCATACGATGTCCTTCGGCGGCGGTGTATAGATCCGGCTGCATGAGATCGGATTGCATGACCACCGTCCCGTTCGCGCCGTCGATTGTCTCCTCGATGATGCACTGGACCGTCGACGTGTGTAAATTGCTCACGGAGGAGGCTAACAGAGCAGGGGAAGAAGACGACGCGGGACTTCCGCTGCCTTGGTCCAGGGTCCCATAGAAACCGTTGCCCTTGGTCAAACACCAATCCCCCTGGTACTGCAACCAATAGGTTTGGTTGTTCCACGAATACGTCGGCAGGTCGAGCAGGCGCAGACATCTCTCAAAGGGGCGATGGAACTCATTCCAGAAGATTTCGGCGCCCGAACTGTGCAGTGCAGCCAGACTATCCGAAACTGTCTTCCAATTGTCCGCGTCGCGACGCATAGATGGCAGCGCCAGCTTCGTGGCCGGCAAGATCTTCTTGATCATGTTGGTACAGACGGCGTGAGGGCCGACTTCGATCCAGACGGTCTCTTCGCTAATGGTCGACATCTTCTGCGCGTTGTGCAGCGCCGAGATGAAGTCGACCGTCTCTCTCGTGGCCCGACGGACGTAGTTCGCGTTGAGGGTCTTGCCGTCGAAAACGACTTTACCAAGCAGGGGAGAAATAACGGGCATCTTGGGCTCTTGAAAGCTAACGCTTGCCTTGACAATATCTTCAAACTCATCCAAGATTGGGTCCGTCTGGTCCGAGTGGAACGCAAAGGCGACATCGAGCTTGGTGCATCGGAAGCCTGCCTGCTCGAGTGTTTTCGACACGGCGTCAATGGCATTCTTGGTGCCGCTCAGGACAGTATCTGTAGGTCCGTTGATGCAAGCAATGGTGAACTCGGCGTCTGAATCAGTCGACGACGTGTTTTGTTTGATCTCTTCCAGAGATGCCCGCACAGCGACCATGGAGTGGCTGCCCAACTTGCACTTTTCTTGCAGGAGCTGAGCCCGTCGACCGACCATGAAGATGGTGTCGCCCGCAGAGATCACGCCGGCGACGTGCATGGCGGCATATTCGCCCAGGCTGTGTCCGACAACGACATCAGGCTTGATGCCGAGAGAAAACCAGTATTGCGCCATGGCCATCTCTGAGCAAACCAGCGCGAGCTGAGTGACGACGGCGGAATGTTGATGATCTTGCGGATGAGAGCCATCAATCGCGGGAATAAACGTGGGGAAGCCTTGACCCTGAGCAATAGCATCCAGTCTCTGGATGTAGTCGCGAAATGATGGCACATCATGGTACAGCGCCAGGTTCATGGACTTGTGAGAGGCCCCTTGTCCAGTAAAGGTGAAAGCGACGGTGGGTGGGCCAGATTTTCCAACTGGCTTTACGAGATCAATCTTTTCCAGATACGCAGACAGTTGCTTCTTCAAATCCTTCATCGTGGACGGCGCCATCGCCACGCGCCAGCTATGTTGGTAGCGCCTCGCCATAGTCGTGTACGACAAGTCCGCCAGCAAAGTGTCCGGATTACGATCAAGGTACGCAATGAGTCGCCCGATATTGCCAGCCAGCGAATTCTTCGTCTTCGCCGAGACGGATATGACGTGCGTCTGTCGCGGATCTATCTCCTCGATGCAGCGTATCGGGGCCTCCTCCAGCACCATGGTTGTGTTGCCACCGGCCGCTCCGAAATTATTCACGACAGCAAGGCGCTTCTTGTCCGATCGGCGACGCCAGCTCTCCAAGTTCATTGGAATGTGTAGATTGCGCTTGGCCAAATCCTTGGGGATCTTTGGGTTGATCTCCCCCTTAATGCCGATGTGAGGCGGAATAGCTTGCTCCCGGAACATGAGCAGAACCTTCATCAAGGCTGTTGTGCCGGCGACGGATTCTCCATGGCCCAGGTTGGCTTTGACAGCACCGATGTGAAGTGGGTTGTCTGCGCTGCGGCGTTTGGTCAATGGAGCGTACACGTCCAAGATGCCTTGCATCTCCTCGTAGTCGCCGGCCTGGGTACCGGTGCCATGCAATTCCACGTAGGATACGTCCAAAGGATCGACGCCTGCCTGACGGAGGACTTGGCGGGACAAGTATGCCTGGTGCCCGGCGTGGGGGTGCGTGATGGACACTGCTTCTGCTGAGTGATTTGTGCCAGCTCCCAGGATGATGCCCAGAATATTATCGTTGTCTGCCTCGGCGTCCTCGAGCCTCTTGATGACCAAGGAGCCGATGCCGTCTGCGCGACAGTAGCCATCCGCAGTCGAGTCCCACGTCTTGCATGCGTTGTGTCCTTTTGTTAGGAAATGTCCGTTGCAGAGACCGGCAAACCCATCGGGATTCGTGAGTACATTGACACCTCCGGCTACTGCCGTATCGATGACGCCGTTCCAAAGACCTTGGCAGGCGACCTGTAGCCGAGTTGCGTTAGTACTTTGGCTCATAACATACAGCACTTTAACATGAGGACAAAAAAAGGAAAATAGTCGGGTGCAAGCCATCACATACCTCTATGGCAGCAAGTCCTGACGAACAAGCTGTATCAATACTATAGCTGGGACCGGCAAACTTGAAAAAGTAGTTGATCCGACCGGGACCAAAGGCTCGACAACCGCCTGGAATGTAGTACGTGCTGACTTCCTGTCCCTGGTTCACCTCACGATAATCGTCGGCAGCTTGGCCATAGTACGTTCCGATGCGCTCCAACTTGGTGGAATTGGTGCGGTTCCCGACATAGCCAGCCTGCTCAAGGGCCTCATACGCAGTGACGAGCGCCAAGCGCATCTGCGGATCCGTCGTTTGCGCTTCACGAGGCGACATGTTGAAAAAGGGTGCATCAAACAAACCAGGCTCGTCAATGAAACAGCCGTACTGCGTCATGCTCTTGTTCATTTGCTTGCCCGTGGGATCATAGTGCGTCTCAATATCGAAGCGGTCTGCCGGAACCTTGCGGGACACATCCAGACCCTTGACGAGGATGTCCCAGAACTTCTCCGTGTCTGTGGCACCTCCAGGAAGGCGGCACGCCATACCGACGATGGCGAGCTTCGAAAGACTAGTACTGCGCGGGGAGATTTCTCTCGGGGGTGGGACGCAGCTCATGGCCAGAATGTTGGTGAGAGTAACTTGAGACTCATGAAGGACGCTCTTCAGGGCCATGTCGAGATCATGAAGCGAGGCTGAATTGCCAAAATGGTCAACTGCCGCGGCCGATGCACCCGAGTAATGTATCCGCTCACGAATGCCGTTGATGACATTATCCCAGCAAATCTGCTTCCTCAGCAGCTCAGAAATGACGCACTCAAATGTCTTGGTCGCATTGTTGACCAGATATGGATTGCCGGTGCTGGTTGAGTATATGGGCAACAGAGGCGTGTAGTTCTCCGTGACGGTATTAAGCGAAGCACATTCTACGATGCTCCGAGCGTCATTCTCACCGTGGATGTGCGGCGCGTGACACAGCCCGCCATACACAGGCAAAGCCGTTGACCGCGCGTTACGGAACAGCGGGGACTTGTTGAACAAGACCTTGAGCCGCGAAGGTGGTCCACTAGCGACAATGGACGACTGGCTCACGGCGCTGATGAATATCTTGTTCGAGTTGGCTGACGACTCGGCATTGCCATACAGCAGGTCAAGTTCGGCCTGAGCGGCGTCTGAATCCGCAATTTGCACAAGATAAGCCCAGGAAGTGGGCTTCCCTGATACGTCACGCGCTTCAAGGAGCTCTGACACGCCCAGCACGTGGATGCCTAGACGGAAAGCCAGTCGAACGACATCTGCTCCCGCCAGTGGCAGGTGTGCCGGGGTTGGCGCAAGGGAAATGGCCGTCGCGGAGAGTAAGCCGATGCCCAAGCCGGTCAGAGTTGTGTGTACGCACTCTTCTTTATCGTACGTGAGTATTTCATGGTAGCTGTGGACGTGATTAGTAGGCGGCCAAAAACGGAACCAGGAACTAGAAGAAAGAGGAGAAAAGCGACGGGACGAAGGGAAAGAAAAACTTGAACAGTACCAGATGTAGGAGGCCAGTTGCAGCACGACAAGCAAAACGCCGTCAATCGCACCACACAGTAACCCCTCTCGGAGACTCGCATTGGCATCCTCCGACCATTGCAGCACCGTCTCAAATGTCGGAATCAAGCGACGGAGGTCAGTGCTCAGGGCAGAGATCTCTTCTTTCAGAACTAGTGTAGCCTCGTCGATGAAGCGAGCCAGCAGAGGATGATTCCTGTCCTTGCTACGAGTGTGGAGACGACGGAAATGACTCTGCAGGTCGTCATTTGGGAGTTCATTGCCGAAGAAGACCACTCTCAGGCTGCTGGATTCGCTGTTGGTGTCAGAGCTCTTGTTTGGGGTATAGATCGCCATGGTGGAATATTCAGTCCTCCTCTCAGTTCAACACTGGGAAGGCGGATGTAGAGGCGTTGTGGTCGTTACGGATATGGCCGGCGATGGAGCATCTCTTGAAGGAGCCGTGGGAGGAGAAACCGAGCTTCTTCAATGCAACGAAATTCCAAGGAATATTCTTTTCTCTCCTTTTTTTTTCTCGTCGTCCTTGCTTGCTTACTCTTCGATCCCTTGGCTTATTCTTCCTCTTGATCGGGCGATGTTGAATGGAAAGGGATCGACCAAGGTGTCGTGCAATGCCAAGTTTCTCGTTATAAGCCCGCGAAAGAAATTATCTATCAGCATGATCTAGATGCCGATAGAGATGGCGCTAAGATGGCGCAAGATCCGTGGTCTCGCACCAATCGTCCTCTGTTTTTCCCCCGACGGGTTCCGCTGTACACCAGCAAGCTGATGCTGTGTTGCATGACGCCCGCTGGCAATGCCTTTTGGGGGGGGGGGGGGGGGGGGGGGGCCGCCCCCAAAGACAATCGGCCAGTCATCGTTGTCGGGCTTACAGAGATCTACCAGGCAACACCGAGGGCGAATTGTTGAGGCTGGACCGATTCCGACACAACGTCCTACCTGATCGCTGTGTGAGCGTGACACTACATGTAATGTCATGGGCGCTTCGGACCCCGAGACACTTTATTGCCTTTTCCCGATACGGAGTCCAAAGATCCGAGCCACCTCCTTGAGATTGTGGGGGAGACTGTTGCCCCGTCTCTGCGGCTGGAGTGAACAACTTCGGATGCCAAGAATCGCTGTGTGACTTACTGGGGACAGGGGCGTGCTTGTTGGCTTCTGAGTTGGGGTAATGCAGCTTAGGACTTTTTGCACAGCCGAAGTCGTAACGGGGTCTATGACTCGATGACTTTATTCTCCAGTGGTTTCATTTTCGTCTCGTCTTCTTCCTGACAGGTTCTATTTCCGCAGGATTCTCTCTCGTCTGAATCATTTTTTTTTGACTGGTTCTTGTTTCGACTGTTTTCTGTCTATGGCGGTTTCATTCAACAAGTGTTCCACCTCTTTTGCATTGGACAGAAAATTACCATGGCGTCAAATCTTGATCGTAATGGAGCGACCATGGCCGGGGACAAGGGCGGATATAGGCAAATCAATAGCTCACTCAACATCTGCGCCTTTGAAGACTATCTCAAAAGCCAGACCGACAACCTCCCAGAGCTGCCAGATGTTGAGCAGATCACGCCACGAGTTCTCCGGGTCCTAGGTCAAAATCCAGGCAAGGTATGTGTTGTGTGTTAGCAGGTGGCAGTACCCAAGGGCGTAGAGCTTCTCACTTGCCGCCGGTCTTTTGTCCTTGTGATTCCTGACCATGTCGATAGTTTACATACCAGGGCACCAATACATACATTGTCGGCACTGGGAAACACCGCCTCATCGTGGACACCTCTGGCGGCGAGATTGAGTGGGCCGAGCTCCTCGAGTCCACCTTGAGCTATCTGAATATATCTCTAAGCCATGTTCTATTAACGCACTGGCATGGCGATCACACCGGTGGAGTCCCGGACCTCGTACGAATCTACCCGCACCTTGAACACGACATATACAAGAACGAGCCCGAGAGCGGCCAGCAGGACATCGTCGATGGACAGATCTTCCGTGTCGAGGGTGCCACAGTCCGCGCTCTCCATGTGCCAGGCCACTCTGATGACCACATGTGCTTCATCCTCGAAGAAGAGCAGGCCATGTTCACCGGGGACAACATCCTGGGCCACGGGACAAGCGCTGTCGAAGATCTAGGTACCTTTATGACGAGTATTGAGCGCATGCTCGACCAGCGGTGTTTGACGGGTTATTCGGCCCACGGGGCTGTCATTGCGGACTTGCCAGGCAAGATCCGAACTGAGCTGGCCAACAAGCGGAGACGGGAAAAGCAAATCTTGCTAGCGCTGGGACGAGTTCGCCAGAGGCGCCAGAAGAGCATCACGGTCGAGGACCTGGTTACGGAGATTTATGGAGAGTCTATGGACGAGAGCACACGGACTTTGGCCTTGATGCCTTTCACGGATGAGGTTCTGCGGAAGCTCGCCGGCGATTTCAAGGTGGCTTTTGAGGTGCGAGCGGGCAAGAGGCGATGGTACTCTGTAGAGTAGAATCATTCATCTGGACTCTCATGGGCTATCTTTTCAAATGTATGTATTCAATTATTGCGACGTTGATAACTTGTTCAAAACATTATTTTCTGCCCTCGTGCTGCGCTTCAGCTTTTCGGGGCTTTCACCTCTTTCACTCCTTCCTCTTGATTACATCTTAGGCATCTTTTCAACACACACAATTTGTACACTGTACAGACGATAACTCATTACCACATCCCAGAGTATGTAACCAACATTCCTTGCTGCAATTGACATATCAGTTCGTAGATCCAATAGCACCTTCCTGTCGTCTCTAAATACCCGTGAATCCCATAACAGCACCCGCGAGCGGCAGAATCGAGCGAATAGAATGCAATATCACCCATTTCATCACAAGGCCTCTTGCCTTTTCATTCGCGCCTTGCGTTCCAGCAAAGTCTGAGCCAGACGCCGCAATGGCGAACAAGGCATTGTTGGTGGGAATCATCGCGAACCAAGTGTAAGGTGCAATGGCCATTGTCAACGCGCCCGCTGCTAAACAACGCATTCCTTGTTCGCTAGGACTCTGCCTGTACTGCATCCAGGCAAACCCATAGATGGCCGCGATCGCGACAGACATGGACGGCATCAGCACAGAACCGTAATGGTACAGACGCGCCCACTGCTTGGTAAGACCAGCTGGTTCTTTATTCGTGTCGAGCAGCGTAGGAATCATGATTGTCGAGACGGAGAACATGGCTCCTAGTACAAGATACTTGGTTAGCGACACGAGTTACTGTTTTCAATCATAGGAAACATGATCTTGGGCAAATCTTACCAGATAGGAAGACTCCTGATGCCAGAGCGACAACATGAACACCAGTCGGGGCAAATCCTCGGAGGATTGCGGCACACATGATGCTGGACACCACTCGTAAAGATTCTGATGTCTTGGAGAGGAAGCTGGAGAACGTGTATGACGACGTAAATACGATCGCTGTCAACAAAAAGATATGATGAAGGGCGGAGAAGAGGTAAAAAAGTGGTTGCCTCGGCTGACGTCTCAAGTCATGTCACATGACTCATCACCAGTGCGGGAGGGGGGGCACTGAGCAGAAGTTCAGTAGCAGGTCGTATCAGAGCGGCACATCAAACATAGAATTAAAAATTTGCTTGTATGTACCGAAGGGAAGAGCGGCACATCCTTCCGACAGAAAATCACCGCTGTCAGGTAGAACAGAAAGCCTATCTCGGTCTTTACCGTGCCGACTTGCCGATGCAACCACCCGTGTGTATGTCTCTCATGTCTGACCCGAACGAAGACCGTCCTACCACATTCGAGTCTGGGGCTGGCTCGGACTGTGCACCGACGAAGAGACGATAGGGGGGAAATAGCAACCCAAAGAGACCTCAAGCAGACAAACAAGACCATACCCATCATTTTGGATTAAGACATGATGATACTTGTCGGCAGCCAAGACGCGTGTCCAGGCCGATAATCTGATTTGGCTGCGTCGCTTTGTTGAATGGCTGAACGAGGTTTGAAACGCGGTCATCTAGTTAGTATTAAAATGATGCAAAGCGCAGCGAAGAAGTTGTCGCAAAAGACTCCATCCAAAAGACGGATCCGCATCCTCTCAGTGTGTCTCAATTCGTTGTATCGGATAATAATCACAGGAAAATAATCACAACAATGTCAAGCCTGGTTATCTGCACCATTGGTGCAGTAGTTTTCTTCTCTTTTTCACTCTTCTTTACAAAAATGAACACGAGATATGCTATGCCCAGCTTCCCCAACATGAAAATTGCCAAGCACAGCCCTCGCAACAAGGAGTACTTGTGCCTCACGATTTGTGGCTACCGAAAGGAAGGCATGTCCGAAGACGCCTACCGAGAGCACATGGTGAATGTGTCGGCTCCCATGACAAAAGACCTCATGGTCAAGTATGGAATACGTCGCTGGACACAAGTATGACTGATCACCTAACCTTCCTTTTGCGTTCTAACTTCTCCATGTCAATCCTCGGTCAAAGGCGACGGGCCAGTCAGGATATTTGCTGCGTATTAGCTGCATACATATTTCACCACTTTTTTCTCCTGTTACTTCTCCTTCATCAATGCGCGCCGTCCAATACCGTTTCTAATACTCCGTTGTACCTACGCAGATCCACAATCAGAATGCTACCCGAGCGCTGATGGCCGAGCTGTTTGATCCGCAAATGTGCCGACTCGCCGATTTCGACTGCTTCAGCCAAGTCGTCTTTGACAATATTGAGGACTACAAGCGCATGAAGCAAGATCCGTGGTACAAGAAGCACTTGATGCATGACCATGAGCTGTTTGCGGACACGAAGAGAAGCATGTAAGCACGTGACGCTGCCCTGGGGAAAAAGAATGAGTGAACATGATTTGCGGTTTCCTCCACCAAATACAGCCATTGACACCCATACAGGATGACGATTGGATGGATCAAAGACTTTGTCGTGGATGGGAAAGCTGTGTAGACATTTGAGGATACGATCCAGAGTTGGCCCGTGGGGAACAGTGTAACCCGAGGGACATACATATGCCCGAGGTTACGGACATGACTCGCTCGGAGAACTACGTGTGCCATTATATCTATTCAGTGTGCCCCGTACATATCATGATCTATAAAATAAAACATTGTATCCCCCCACCCCCCAAAAAAAAGGGGGGGGGAGAGAGAAAGAAACGCTACAATCTTCGCAACATGTTAATGATGTTCGAAGACAGCCTCGCGAGACCCTTGCGAAGATCATGGTCCATCTGAGACAAGGTGGCGGCGGAAAAAGCCGATGCATCCGCTTTATCGTCGTTGGTAAAGACCCGGGATGCCAGTGTGCCATCGCTGAGTTCCGAGTCCACTCCATCATTGGGTGTCTTATCCATGCTCAGCTGCAGCCGGCGAGATAAGCGACTGACTAGCTGCTGCACCAGGTGCAACTCTCCCAGCACCAACTGGGCGGTGGTACGTCGAAGCGAATCCCGATCCAGGTCCCCGTGTCGCGGGCGCGCCGCCTCGTACACGTCGAGGGCTTCAGCAGAGATGGAATGCCCCGCAGCCGTCTCGTATCTTTGGAGAACCTTGAAGACGATCATGGACATGCATGTGAGGAGATAGACATTCTCTTGGCAGGAACCATGAAGCATGTTGCTGAGCGCTTCAATGGTCTGCTTATTCGCCATGAAGGTGGCATGGAGCAGAGGACTTGTTTGGTCATGGCCTGCCACAACTGCTTCGTCCTGGACGGAATTTCTCCTCGTACTCGGCGTGTCGGGAGTGAAGGCGAGATCGGTTGAGGAGACCTTGGCCATGATGTCCAGTGCTTTGATGAGGCATTCGCATGAGCTTGAGGCTGAGCCAAAGTCTGAATTGCCCGCAATTTTACTGCTCAGGAATGACTCAGGGACACTGGACAGGGATCTAGAACTGCAAGTGGAGTGAAAATCGACAGACGACGCCTCCTGGAAAGCATGCTCGACAGCATGTCCTCCACGTACGCCGTCTGGGAGAAGAAGCTGCATCACACTGGAGCCATCTTGCATAGACTGGTTGTTATTTTTGTCGTCGTAGTTGTTGTTGGGCGGAGTGATTGGCGCCGAAACATCGGCTGCGGCACTAAGGAAATCTGGCGTCCTGGCCGTAAAGTTGCAAGACAGCGGCGTGATCAGAGGCATGAGGAAATCAGACATATCACCAGCGATGTCTGCCCCCTCGTTGGCTGTCAAGGGCCACAACATGGGTGAGTCTGTGTCGGTTTGTGTCGAGTCAAGATACGCATGGCTAGTACTTCCTCCTCCACTCCCGCCCATATCCGTGAGCAACACGTCTTTGAGCCAGGCACAATTCACATTTGTGTTATTCGGCCCAGCCGCGGTAGCATCAAGAATTTTGCAGTGGCTGCTTGTGAGGCCCGCCGACTTGGTGGGATCACGTTTACGTCCAGGACGCTTTGTGACGATGTATTCACAAGTGACCCCTCGTTTTGCGCACCGGGAACAAGACGGCTTCTCCTTGGAACATCGGACTTTAGACAGAGAACATGCGTGGCAGGTTTCTCGTAGCTTCGATGGCAATTCATCCGAGCCTGTGCTCTGCGGAGCAGACGCCGTTGTCCCGCCGCTCTGGCAATTTTTGCCACCGCCAATAGAATGGTCCATGTCGGTGAATAGAAGGGTAAGAGAGGGTCCACGAGGAGGGGGGGGCGAAGGAGGCGGACGACCCGGGAAAGGGAAAGGGGGCAATGAATGCTTTCCCTTCGAGGACGGAGCTTGCGACGTGACGCGTAATCCAATGTGTCGAACTCGCCTTATACTGTGCTCGGGTGATTGAGGAACTTGCGGAAGGGTCTCTCTTGGTCGCCAATATCGGCCATGCGTGGGAGAAAAAGGATTTCAATCCTCATATCTACTGCGTGTAAAGACCCCGGTGTTGCATTTCTGAATAAGGTAGCCGCTGAACATGCATACTGAGGCTCTAATCGGGACCGATCTGCATGCTACGCCTCGATATTGTGCAAAACGAACACGGCTGGTCAGATGTGAGTCAAGTTCGGAACGCACGACAGGGGGAAAGAAAACACCAAAAGCGTATTGAGACAGGCGGCCATGCACGTTTCAGGCTGGAGGTAGGACTGCACTTAAGAATGCCTCGACTTGTTCCCTCGAGCAGATGGCAGTATAGTATTACCCAGCCATCTCGTGAGCTTGTTGAATTTTCCCCGCAGTCGTTTCGTCGCCTCTCACGGCCGCATAATCGTATCATGATAAACTATCGAACATTTTTCGATTACTCATTTTTCAACTTCTTCTTCTTCTATTTTGTAAGCAGGTTTGTGCAGGTGGGGAGAGGTGTGGCGAAGTAGATCCCTTTGTTGTTCGCTCGGCGCGTCTAATTCCACGTGGACCACGTCCCACGCTGGGTTACTAGAATGCATGCGCCACTATAGCCGACGATGTGATACCAGTAGCTCTACATCGTACAAGATGTTCTAGGTGAGTCGGGGCCGATAACATTGTTCACTTCAATTGCTGGTTAGGAGGCTGCCAAACTGAGTCGCGTCGTACAAATCTCGGAAAACCCCAATATCGCTATCTATCACTGATCTAGCAATCGGGTTGGGTTGGAAAAGACTCTCGAATGGCATCGTGGGAACCACAATCTGTGGCACACCGGTTCTCGATCCAGAGTCTCAAGCAGAAGAGCGGGTCTGCGTCGTACTCTACCTATTCTGCAGCTACAGAGAAACCATGCAAGGGAGATCGAGAAGGTCAATTGAGTGTTACCCTGTTTGAGAATCGTTAGCAGAGGAAGTGAAGACTAATTATTCAATACAAAGGAACTTGATATAACTACATCCAAGAGGTAAGAAGTGGCGGAAAAGGAGAAATGGCGGAAAAGTCAGAAAAGGACAACACACTACCCCACGCGCGATGATGCCGGGCCATGTCTGGGACACGGTTACTTTTTCCCGCTTGATGCCAAGTTGAAGAAGAAGCCTGCGTGCATATGCATGTGTGTGGACCAACCAGTAATGCCCGATCGTAAAGACCCCTGCGCCTGCGCATCTTGTTGTGACACGCGAGGCAACCCTGTCGGCAACACATGAGTGAAGTTACGAGATTGTGACGAGATGAGCCTTTCGCCCCGCAGTTCTAGATGTAGATCAAATAATGCGGAATGACTGACTGGTGCTCTGTACGCAGTGGTGTCGTGGACAAGAAGCGAGTGCAGATGAATCCGGCAATGCCAAATTCGGAAGCAAAATTTCGCAGATGGTTTTTGCGGGAAGAACCCGAAGTTAGTCTCAACATGGAAAACAGCCTAGCCTCGACTTCTTCTTATCATGGAAAAGCTCGCAGCACTCAAAAACGTTTCCGTCCATTCTACGTCCACTCCTCACCTCGAAATCATCACATCATCGTGTGCCAAGCGACCGATCAACAATAATGGACGCCGCTACTTCCGAACAGTTGCATGGCCTGACTAACAGGCTGTTGACAGAGGTCAACGCTTTGATCAGCTCATATTCAAGTATTGATTGTCAACATCCATTTCTGGCAGCAGCGTGTGAAGGCCAGAACGACGAAAGTGAAGCCAAAAGCAACATCTTATCGAGCTTGAGCGAAATTGAGGCCCTCGTCCGTGGTCCCAAGGAGTTCCTTGAGAATATTGCCATCCAGGTCTGTGGCCTTTTGTCTTTCTTATGTGCTCGACGAAATTCTTGCGGCCGGCAGCTACATGCCCTGTAAAAGGGGGGAGGGGGAAGGGGTGGGGGTAGGAACTTTGTTTGTTTTCTCATTTCTTTGAAGAAAAGAAAGGACTTAACTGACTGCCGTAAATGACGTGTCAGTGTGAGATGCTTGGGAGTATCCAATGGCTGGGCGAGTTCCAAATCCTGGCTTGCATACCTCTCAGCCAGGAGGTCCCGATCCGGGATGTTGCCAATCTCTCAAACGTCCCAGAACAGCAGCTTGCGCAGATGATAGGCCTCACAGCCAGATGTGGCTTCCTCATTGAACCAAAACGAGGCTTTGTCGCTCATACGCCTCTCTCGGCGAGCTTCGTGACTGATCCCTCCCATTTGGATGCAGCCATGTTTCTAGCTGAACAAGCGGCTCCCGCGGCGCTCAAGGCGGCGACGGCGACGCAGAGGTTCACAGAGTCTCATTCGAACAACGAAACTGCCTTTAGCTTGGCGACGAGGACCAAGGTGTCGTTCGAAGCGGCTCAAGAGCAGAGTCCAAGACTCTCCCGACAGTGGGCTGCATATCTACACCATGCTGGCGGACTGCCAGCGGATAATGTCCTTGCCGACGCAATGGCCAAGTTACATTGGAGCAATATTAGCAAAGCAGGAGGACAAGTTGTTGAGGTGAGACGTCGCACCAGACTTGCCCCCGCATTTTCTGCCGCTCTTCTCTCACCATCTCCTGTTTCTCAACCCGCTTCATCTCTTCTCATACTCTCACTGGCCCACCCCCTTTTTTCGTTTTCGTGATTCTTCCCGGGCCCAGTCCTACCTTCGATGGCTTGAATGAGGCGACACAGCACTGACGAACTGATACGCACGGCGGATGGTTGCACCAACAGGTCGGAGCGTTCCTGGCTGCCAAGCCGCTGGCTCGTTTGTTCCCGCAACTCCGCTTTCTTGTTCAGCTTCCGGCTGGGGCATCGAGCTGCGAATCAATTTTGTGCGACTCTTTAGATCCGGACAAGCCAGGACAGATTGCGATTGCCAACCGTGTGCCAGGTGCACCACAACCGGTGACCAATGCTGCCGTATATGTCCTCCATCTACCATCATCCGTGCCGAGCCAGATCCTGACGGAGCTCCAAGTCCATCTGCCCGCTCTGCGGATGAGCAACGGCGTCATGCTCATCATGTCGGGTCGAGTTCTTCCGGACCAGGACGAGCCCATACGAGCGCGGCATGCGGCGGTGGCGCATGCCCGCGGATTGATCATGTATCAGATGTCCAACGAGGTGGAAATGGACCTGTGTTCATTGATGCGGTTACTAGAGACGATTCGAGATAGTACGGGAAAGTTGGTCCTGGTCCATAAGCTGCGCTCAGGCTCCGGCACGACAGTCGCCGTGGTGGTAAAGTACCAGCTGATGGTCGGAGGAGCAAGTTGAGTCTCGCGTGGAGAGAGGGAGTGACGATCGGGTCACGTGCAATTGCATCGGCCTTTGGCCTTTCCTCCGCTGCTCTTGACCAATCACAATGCATTACTTTGTGGGCCTCGGAGCGTTTTGATTCTTTAACTTCTGCATCGTGTATCACCAGACTATCTTCACTCGTATCAATCGGCCTAAAAACACCTGCTTCTAGGTATTGATTCTATTGGAAGTTTTCATGATACCTCTACGGGTGCGGTCACTAGTGTCTTTCCTCTTCCAAACGTTCATTGACAGCGCTGAGCGTACATAGTAGGTGGTTCTACCTAGTGTCTACGTCACGACGTTTCGACTGACTTGACGCACAGTCTTGAGTAGGGCAGCCCCTCATTGCTCAAGTCTCTTCCGTTAGAATCATCCATTGTGATAATGCAGCTTTCCAGCTATCGACCTTCACTTCACCCTCCGCCACCCACGCCACGACCCCGTCTGGGCGCAAGAGAAGTGCGTTCATCCCAAGACGATCTTTCACAGAACACGACAAGTATCCCACCCAATGTTGAACAAGATTCGTGGCTTCCTCCAATACTTGACTGCCACTGAAGTCGATGGTCATGAAATTTCCTTCATGAAGCTTGCTGCCAAGACACGATCCATCCTCGAATTGAAAGTCGGGCACGCTGCAGCCCACCAGCGGGTGCGCTTGGGCACCCACAAGGTCATATCGTCGAGAAATTCCCCAGATCTTGTTGACAAAATAGGTAGTACCATTTTCGTTAGCCATCAAGTTAGTGACTAGGCGAGAAATAGCCTTTCTGGCAGGGTCTGGGCGCATGATGACGACTTGCGAGCGAGACCATCCAATGCCGATGCGCCTTCTGGCTGCCTATCGCGTTGGTATGTATCGAGAAGGTCAGCAGATGCATAACCTTTGACTACAGATGCTAGTTTCCAGCCGACGTTGAAAGCATCTGCTATTCCGGTCGTCGAGCCTTGTACAATGGATATGAGCACTATCTCCGGCGAGCAAGATGCGGCCCTTGCGATATTGGGTCGCTTGTTTGCACCGATCGGTGAATGTTGACACAAGCTCAAGTGCTTCAATCTTGACACTCGTTCCCGATACTCGCTGCAGGACCCGCTCGAGGTGTTCCTTGGTGACGGTATGAAAGCGGTCGAAGGTGGTGTCAAAGTCCATGACATACAAGTTTCGTGGTCCGCTGACTATACACATTCCAGCTTTGGTAGGCTTGAAGCCCTTGCCGAGTAGCTCTGGCTTATCTACATCACATAAAGCGATGTAGCAGGTGAGCTCAGAGTCGGTTCCCGTGAACTGAAATCCTGCAGCCTTGCGAATTGTGCTTTTCCCACCGTCGCATGCAACAAGCCAGTTGGACTTGGAACTCTGATCGTCGGCCCAGACCGTCACCTCATCGCCTTTATCTTCGACTCGAGAGATCTCCACGCCTCTCACGATACACACCCCACGTTCCGTTGTCCGTTTTGGAGAGGTCGCATTCGATGTCTGCAATGGTCGTCTTGGCGGGAAGAAATGTAGGCCCTGTCAAATGGTACTTGAAGCGTGAGAAGTCCACTAAATTGGCGTTCAAAAGTCGCCCGGCAAAATGGCCCGCGTGTTGGAATCCGGAAGTCTTCTCCAGATGGGTGGCTTGCTTTTCATTATAGAGCAGGTCGGCCAAGAGACCGCGGCGATAGAAGGCTTCGAGCGCTGGCTCGTACATGCCGCGGCTTCCCAGAAGCCCTTTTTTTCATACGTTATCGGAATCAGCGTCTCGTTCTAGCACAATGACTGAAACGCCGTGGAGTGCCAGTTCGCATGCGACAAAGAGGCCTACCGGACCGGCACCCGCGACAATGACATCAGCGTACACTGACGTTTGGCCATGCTGATTTCCGTATTCGACTGCGTGCGTATGCAAGATTATAAGACACCTAAGATGTCGCTGATATAACCTGATGGGCGCTAAATGATAATGCGACAAACAATCAGACGGATAATAACAGAATAATCATGCATACAAGGTGGAGGGGTGGACCTTCAATGAACGACCAGCCATTGTGTGGGATCATTTGTGAAAAAAGAACCAAGAGCCACCAAGCACCTAGATGATCTCGCTATAACGACAATACACGCCTATCCTCAGTGCTCACTGCGCTGTTATGCAATGGTCGCCATGATTGGTAGATTCATCTTGCATTTTCCATTGCCCTGTTTCTAGTGATTCTAATTTCCCCGTGTCGCCGTCAGTATGTTGGCCTTGACGCCGCGATGAGCATTGGACCAATTCATCAATTGTTTCTCTACGGAGCAACTAGCAAGAAAAGATAACCGAATGTCAATGATTGCTCCAAGAATGAAAGGGGCGTTAGCGCTACAGTGCCAGCCCGGGGCAAACATAGAGAGCAATCAATCAACAGGAACCTCCGTAAGCTCCGTATCAACTCTCCCTTTTCGGCCCCTGCAAGCAAAGCTCGTCCTTTTTTCACGAGGGAGCGGAGCGCCAAAAAGTGAGATATCTCGCACGATAAAGCAGGTAACGCAACGTTTCAAGGCAAATACGGATGTAGAGACGGCACAAAATGTCGCAATAATCCCGTGGCAATACAAAGTGGTGTTCCTGTAGGAAATCTTGCCACGCCATTGGTATTGACCACGCCAACATTCTTCATATTGTATGTTTCCGTCGCATCATCCGCTGCTTCAATCATCGCGGCCGCCAAGTCCAGGTACGAGACAGGATTGTCTGACTCGACGAAGCTCAACGCATGGCCTCGCTGCTCGTCCACCGACAACGCCCCCGGTTTCACAAACACGGTCGTTAGCCACTCTTGCTCCGCACGCAGCAACTTTTCCGTCTCTGCCAGGTCATTGTAGATGTGCGACGCTGACATGTGCAAGATCTGTCGGAGCAGGTAGGGTGTCTTCCGCGATAAAGTATCATCGAGTGTCGCCGAGGACAGCAAGATGATCTTGGGAGGCGGACCTGTCAAATCGCCGTCTTCTCTGTGAAGCTTCCGAAGCACCTCGATGACTGCTTTGTTGGCGTCTCGGCCTACTCGAAATCCAGGCTCGTTGATGTTGCTGGAGAGGACTACGAAGACGGCGCGGCGGCCACGCAGGCAGGATGTGAGTAGGTCGGTGTCATTGATGGTTCCCTGGTAGATGGTGACACGGTCGCTCTTCTCAACTTCAGGTAGGAGGCCTATGAGCTTGGGCTTGTTCCGACAAAACGCGTGAATGGAGGCATCAGGGCGTTGCAGTAGGAGCTGGATCAGCGCAGAGCCGCAATTCCCGGTGGCGCCCAGCACTGCGTATGAGGCCATGATGGATATGTTTTGGGGTACAATGCCGAGATGAGAGGAGGATGCAGAAGAAAATCCCAGGCTTTGTGACTATTTTGTGCTTCTATCACCAAGGAGCATACGTACCTAGGCACATCTCACGATTAGCAGATCCCGATCAAGCGACGAACGGAAAACATTGGATGGTGAGACAAACGACGCGCACTATTGAGGGCCACGGACTGAGTTTTCCCGTGCTGCCCCGCCATCGCCGTAAGTACCGCCGATACCCGGTTGTGTGTATGTACACAGTACATATGATGATCATCACCGAAAACATTGTAATTTGTATAACTCCCCTTTCTGTCGGAAAACTCATCGGATCACTATTTCTGTCCTCCACACAAAGCCCGGCCAACGAAAGCCCGAAGAACCCTCAGCTGGGATCAGGACTGGGAAGAGCTCTTTCTTTTACCTCTCAGCATCATCATGTTCACGGCGCAGCATTATGCATTTTCCATGCTTGCCTAGCATTATGCAAGATACGTGCGTTCACCACCGATGATGGGGATGTCGTATTCCGCATGCATGTAATTCTTTTCTTTGAGACAGCATTTCATACAGGATCGACGGGACTAACAGTAAGTCAGGGGTGAGACACCGTGAGCCCCAACTTTTTCGCATGTCGCACGAAATCGGGCTGAAGGCGGGGGGGGGGGGCAATTTGCTTCTTCGGCCGCAAACCCCAAGGGCCGAGATGCATTCCGTGATTTGGGAGAGATCGTGTTTCGGCCCGGAAGGAAGAACCGGTCTCACGAATTTTCAGATGCGGTGGTGCAGATGGCTGCCGCCTACCGAGGCTCCTTTGTATACCTAAGCCAAGCCCCAATCTCGGGTCATCTTGATGATAATCCGAAGATTGTACTCCCACTTGCTCTGATAAATGCCGCACAGCGTTGTTGCATGGGGAAAACCCCCCCTGACTACGGAGTAGGTACTTCGTAGGTAGGTTAGGTAGGTAGGCTGACTAGGTAGGGGCCACGGGGTCCCGAGTTGCCGGATTTTGTCTCCTTTCTTCTTTTTCGTGTTCGCCCCCCAAGGAATGTGAAAGCGGGACCCTTCGGAGTCCGGACAAGACTAACCGCCGGAAACCGGAATCTCGCCGATCGGGAAGACCGGCAAGCCTTGGTCGGGTGCCACTGCGGGGCGTGGCCAAGTTGGTTCAAAGACGCAATATTCCGAGCACGAGATTACAAGGTATACATACGGAGTACTCCATTACATACATCTTCGGAGTCCGATCCGAGAGACTAGCGAGGCAGACCAATCGCAGGCAAGTGCAACGGTGTCTGCTGACGCTTGTTGTAATTCGATGGATCCAGGATCACTAAGCCGTGCGCTAGGCCTGTGGGCCGTGCCGCACAAGTATGTACGTACCTAGGTATCTGAAGGAGGACCCACCTTGTTCGTTTTTTTTGCCTGCGATAATTCGTCAACTTTCCTTTCCCGGTTAATCATTTACCTACCCCTCATTTG